>RJWJ010003733.1:0-36120 GCA_004363605.1 Indri indri | reverse complement strand
TACTTTACCTCACCCTTCAGATGTACTGTCATTTGCATTATATTTTTGGTGTTATTTTGGGTGCATATGTATTTTTAATTATTATATCCTCTTGCTGAAATGACTCCTTTATCATTATATAATGACCTTTCTTGTCTGTTTTTATAGTTTTATACTTGAAGTCTATTTAATCTGATATCAGTACAGTTGACCCTTGAACAATTTGGAGGTTGGGGTGCTGACCCCTTGTTCAGTAAAACATCTACATATAACTTTTGACTCTCAAAATTTAACTGCTAATAGAATACTCTTGACTGGAATCCTTACCAAAAACATAGAAAGTCATTTAACACAAATTTGTACTTTGCAAAACATGCACGATTTTGTGCCTGCTGGTGTAGTTGCAGTGACAGCTTTGTGAATTTCCTTTTCTCTTTTTACAATGGTCCTTACACTGGATTCATTTACCTTGAAATGATGGGCAAGCACAGCTGCAGACTTCAGTCTATTGTGCACATCATGCAACTCCACTTTTTCTTGTAATAACTTTAATTCATTCAGCCACTCTGGGTCTTTTAACTAAAGAATTTAGTCCATTTACATTCAATGTTATCATTGATAGGTAAGGATTTATCACTTTCATTGTGTTACCTGTTTTCTAGTTGTCTTGTAACTTCTCTCTTCCTTTCTTACTGACTTCCTTTGTGGTTGTTATTTTCTCTGGTAGTATATTTTAATTTTTTACTTTTTATTTTTATTGTATCTATTACAGGTGTTTGTCTGTGGTTGCAATCAGTCTTCCAAAAAAACCCTTATACTTGTAACTAGTTATTTTGAACTAATGACAACTTAACTTTGATCACAAAGAAACAATGAAAAAAACTAAATAACTCTACACTTTAACTCCATCACCCCCACATTTTGACGTTTTGTTGTCTCAATTTATTTTTTATAATGCCTCTCTCTTAACAAATTGTTGTAATTATTATTATTGATTACATGCCTTTCATCTTCATACTAGATATATGAGTGGCATACAAACACTTACAGTATTCTGCATTTGCCTGTGTACTTACTTTTACTAATGAGTTTTAAACATTCAGATGATATTCTTTTAGCACATTAGTGTCCTTTTCTTTCAGAATTCCCTTTAGCATTTCTTGTAAGACAGGTTTGGTGATAATGAGTTCCTTCAGCTTTTGTTTTTTGGGAAAGTCTTTATCTCCCTTCATGTTTCAAGGATAGCTTTGCTAGCTAGCTACAGTATTTTTGGCTGCAAGGTAATTTTCTTTTTAATTCCTTCAGCACTTTTAATATGTCACCCACTCTCTCCTGGCCTATATGGTTTCCACTGACAAGTCTGTTGCCAGATGAATTGGAGCTCCTTTATATGTTACTTGCTTCTTTTCTCCAGCTGCTTTTGAGATCCATTCTTTGTTCTTGACCTTTGAGATTTTGATTACTATATGCCTTAGAGTAATTTTATAGGGTTCAATCTGCTTGAACATGTTTGGCTTTGCTATGCCTGAATGTCTGTATACTTCTCTAGGTTTACAAAGTTTTCTGTTATTATTTCTTTGAATAAGCTCCCTACCTCCTTGGTCTTTCTCCAACCCCTCTTGAAGGCTGCTGTAGTTTGGATGTTTGACCCCTCCAAACCTCATGTTGAAATTTGATCCTCAATGTTGGAGGCGGGGCCTAATGGGAGGTGTTTGGGTTGCGGGAACAGATACCTCATGAATAGGTTAATGCTCTGCCTGGTTGGGGTATATTGAGTTCTAGCTCTATTAGCTCCTGAGAGAGCTGGTTGTTAAAAAGAGCCTGGCACCTCCCCTCCCTCTTGCTGCTTCTCTCGCCATGTGATCTTTGCACATGCTGGCTCCCCTTTGCCTTCTGCTAGGAGCAGAAGCAGTCTCAGGCCCTCACCAGAAGCCCAGCAGATGCGGATGCCATTCTTCTTGCATAGTGTTCAGAACCATGAGCCACATAAACTTATTTTCTTTATAAATTACCCAGCCTCAGGTATTCCTTTACAGGAACACAAAAATGGACAAACACAAAGGCAAATGACTGTTAGATTTACTCTTCTGAGGTTATTTTATAGATTTTCTAGGTGTTCTTCATTCCTTTTCATTCTTATTTTTATCATCTCCACTGTGTATTTTCAAATAGCCTGTCTTTGAGTTCACTAATTCTTTTCTGCTTGATCAGTTGTGCTGTTGAGACTCTCCGATGCCTTTTTTTGGTTCAGCCAATACATTTCTCGGTTCCAGGATATCTGTGTGTGTGTGTGTGTGTGTGTGTGTGTGTGTGTGTGTGTGTGTTTAAAATTATTTCAATCTAATTGTTACATTGCTCTGATAAACTTCCTAATTGATTTTCTGTGTTATTTTGGAGTTTGCTGAATTTCCTCAAGATTGCTATTTTGAATTCTTGATATGAGCACTCACATATTGCCTTCTCATTAGGGTCAGTCACTGGCTGCTTGCTTTGTCTATCTGAGGAGGTCACGGTTCCCTGTTTTCTGTTGTTTGTTACGGATTTACGTCTGTCTTCATATTGAAGGATTATTCCAGTTTTTACTGCCTGAGTTTTCTTGATCTCTCTTGTATAAAGACTCTATGCAATTTGCCCAGTGATTCCCTTGGACCTAGATCACTGCTTCCTTTTGGGCATTAGATGGTACACTAAGCCCAGATTTGCTGTAGCTCTCACAAAAGTTCAGAGTGTTGCCTGTCCCAGATAGGGAAGTCCCAAAAGGGATTCCTTGGCTGTAAGGGGAGGCTGGCTTAGGGGGTTCAGGGAGTTCATGTCCTAGAGAGTCTGTGGAACATATCCCCTATAGGATGGTGCTGCTGAACTATCTCTCAGATTTGGTGTCTCCTTTGTCTGAAATGGTTAGCAGCCCCTAGGTTTCACGCCCTGGGGCTGCTAGCCCTACCTACAATGTCTGTATTCAGATGTTCTCAGGGGTCCCTCTCTCTACAGGCACTGGCAATACTTCCTTTGGGTTCAGGCGGGAATGTCTTTTCATGTGCAAGAACCAAAGATGATGGGAAGCTAGTTGTCTACCTCAATCTCACTTTTGCTAGTAGAGAAACCATGAGCCTGGGAGATTTTTCCACAGAGTGCCTGACAGTTTGGGAGAGGGGCCTTGCAGATAAAGAAGACCAATTCTCCCACCTTCTGTTCACAGTTTTTGAGTTGTCTGTGATCCCAGGATTCATCACATACTCAGTTATGAGTTCTGGCATTTTGATGGTGATAATCTTGGCACTCAACAGTATTAAACAGTTTATGGTTTTCTGTGGGAAAGAGTGAAAGTAGATTGCTTTTACTCTGCCATTTTGGTGATGTCACTCCTCATGAAATTCTTATATATCCTTTGTTAGGTTTATTCTTAGATATATCAACTTTTATTGAAATTTTTAAGTGGTACTTGAAAAGTATGGTTTCTTACTATTGCTCGGTAAACAAATAGATTTTTGAATATCTGACCACATTCCTAAGTTCTTTGGTTTAATAAGTTGTAAACTCTTTTAGATGTTACATGTAATTTATCATATCAATAGCAAATAATGAAGAAGGTTTGCTTCTTCCTTTCCAATCCTTATACCATTCATTTATTTTTCTTATTTTACAATGTCACCTATGACTTCTAGTCTAATATTGATTCTAAGTGAAAATGGTGGGCATCCTTGTCTTGTTCCTGATATTAACGAGATTATTTTTAATGTTACTCTATTTGGCATTGCATTTGATGTATGTTTTAGAGCATACATTCATTTTCAAGTTAATGAGGTACCCTTACTGCCCTTACTGTTTTTCATCTGTCAAGCTTTTATATTTTTAATTAGGGATAAATATTAAATTTTGTGCTTTCTATTTCTTCTAATTTTTCAGTTTCCTTTCTCCCTCATCTTTACAGTCTCTTTTGGACTAAAGTAATGTTTACAGTTTTCGGTTGGGTTTTTTGTGTATGTTTTGGTTCTCTGACAACAAATATTATAGTTCAATGTACATATTTAGCACAGTTTTAAAAAAATTTTTAAGTTTTTAAATATAATTGTAAAATTGGAGAGAGTTGTAAGAAAGAATAGAGGTCAGTGTACTCTTTATCTAGTTTCCCACAATGTCTCACAATGGTAACATCCAAGATACTGACATTGATACAGATGAGATACAGAACATTCTCATCATCGTAAGGATCACTCATGTTCCCATTTTATGGCCACATCCACTTCCTGTCCACCCACCCTCTTTTCCTCCCCCAGCAACCATTAATCTCTTGCCATTTCTAAATTTTCTCATTTCAAGAATGTATATAAATGGAATCACACAGTATATATCCTTTGAGGAGTGGCTTTCACTCACTCAATATAATTTTCTGAAGATTCATCCAGGTTGTTGCATGTATCAATAGTTCATTCTGTTTTATTGCTGAGTAGTATTCCATGATATGGATTACTACAGTTTATTCACTCTTTAGAAGATTTTTAGGTTGTTTTCAGTTTGGAAACTATAAATAAAGCTGCTATAAACATTCATGTGAAAGTTTTTGTGTGAAGATAAGTCTGCCTCTGTTGACGTCTAAGATGTGTGTGTAGGTACATGTTACTGTTGAGACTTCTATTCCCCTGTGATCCCCACTGACACTAGTAGTGGTGGCCTTGTTATTGCTGGGTAAGAGTGACAGTTCTGACTTTCTGCTAGGGCTTCTTTAATACCATCCTAGTGGGGAAAAGGAGGGACATCTTATTACTGCTGGGTGGGCAGGAAGTCCAGGCTTCTCACATGGTCTCTACCACACTGTGGCAGTGGTGGTGGGTTGAAAGTCTCAGTTTCCTACACTGCCTTCCCTAGCATCAATCCATAAAGGGGTTGCTGGGGAGCTTCATTACAGCCTGGCAAGGATGGAAGTGTAGGCTCTCCACGTGGCATTTGTTGGCATGGGTAAGAGTGGAGCTACAGGTTTTTCTACAGTTTTTGGCTGCAATATGGCACAGTTTTATCTGAAAGTTTTGCTGGGGCTGCCCCCTTCTTGGTCCTTTCGCTAGAGAGGGGCTTTTGTTTGGGAATTTTTCTGTCTGTGCCCATTGGTGTTTTTGGACTGTTAGCTTTTCCAACTCCAATTCTGAGCTGTATGAGGCAAAAAAAAAAAAAAATACCCAGGGAACTTATACTGTGTTATCCCTTGTATCCTGAGATCCCTAAACAGTTTGCCTTTTTCTCTTCACCTTTCAGAATCTTCTTATGTTTGTTTTATATATAACATTCAGGGGAGTTAGTGGTACGTAGCAGGAAAGATAGAGAAAAGTACATCTATTCCATTTTCTCAGAGAGGAAGTCTGTCAAGTAGTTACTTTAAGCCTTTCTCTGGATTTCCTAGAGGTCCATTTCTGTTGACTGTAGTTTATCTTGGATTTTGGTCACGTTGTCTTGTTTCATCATATGGCTAGTTATTTTGGATTGACTGCCAGGTGCTACATATACCAAATTATAATGATAATTTGAGGCTTAGATTTATATTATTTTTGTCCAGAGAGCATTTGCTTCTTGCAGGCAGCTAGTGGGAGCAATAATCTGAAATATTTTAATCACAGCTTGAGATGATTCAAAGTGGGAGCTTTAGTCCACTGTAGAACTGTTCTATTTCTAGTTCACTCTCACTCTTACAGTATGAAACTCTAGGGACGTACTTTAGGGACAAACTTTAGCCACTCAAAGTGTTAGTGGCTTACCTGGCCTACTCCTGAGCCCTCATCCAAGACAGACCATGAACTCTTAATTTTTGTCTCACTGGAACTGTCATTGCATTGAAAGCTGTGTTCAACCTCTCTACCCTCTCTGTTGACTGGTAGACAGCTGCCTGTTCAAAAACTGGCAGATGCCTCTGGGGAAAATGCAGCTCTAGAAGCTGGGCTTACCTCTTTTGGTTTCCATTTTCTCTTAGATATTTGCCTTATAATTCTTAACTTCCTTGATGTTTCTGATGTTCTAAAACCAATTAAAAACAAATTTAAACACACACACACACACACACACACACACACACACACACATCCAGCATTTTTAGCTTTTCTCAGAAGTGAGGTTGGTACTAATTGCCTGGACTGCTGTTATTGGAAGTGGGTATCTATCATTTTCTTTAGTTTTTACACATGCCATTCTGACTAGAATATAAAATGTTTCTGTGTGGACATCATGTCTTATGAACCCAGAATTCCCATACCCTAATAGGAGGTCTGTCACAGAATAAATAATTGCTGGATTAAAAAACATAAAGTGTAAGTCTTGCCAAATAATCCATATGTGGTGTGATGATGGCAGAAGAATCAAATGTAATTTCCATATTTTTAAAGCTTAATAATGGTCATGCTATTCCCAGAAATGATAAAAGAAGTCACGAGAAGGCAGAAAGAGGAAAAGAATGGCTGGGACGATCACCTTGATTTTTGGATGTAGCTGAATCTGATGTATTTGTGAGGTACTTAAATAAAGCTGTTCAGATGAAAATGAGAAATGTCAATTTGGACTTCTAGAAAAGATGTGGGAGCTAGTTACACGACTCAAGAGTTATTTGTGGCAAGGGATGCTAAGGGAAAGAGAAAATATAAAGAGACAGGAGCAGCATATAAAAGAGAGGAGTGCCTATATAAACTTAGGGGATGGAATAATAACAATTCTTAAAGAAAACAGATGAGTGTTCAGAGTAAAAAAATTAAACTCAGAAGAATGCAGCAAAATGGAAGATAATGGCAAAGAGATTTTAGAGAAAAAAACAATTATCAACATTGTCAAATGTGGCTGACAGGTCAATAAGGCTCAGGAATAAAATGTCTTATAATAAACATCATCTATCTTCAGAGTAGTAAAGGAAGAAAGGAAGGTGAAGGGTTGGAAAGTGTTGAGTTTTTAAGCGAGAAGAACAGTTTAGAAAAGAATGGAGACAAATTTAAGAGATCATTAAGAAAATAATAAACACATGAGCAGATCTGAGGTCTTTAAAGGCGGCAAGCAGTTAATATTTGAATGTATTTTTTTCAACAAGGTTAGTTAGCATATTGGGGTGAGTTCAAGAGGAGCTAGTTTTCAGGAGAAAATGAGAAATTCATTTTTGGACATTCTGAAAATTTGTAAATATATGGAAAAGAGAATGGAGATTGAGATACAATTATGGGAGTTATCTAATTAGAAATGACAGTTGAAAACAACAGTCTATGTAGATATTTGTATGTAGTGAATTCTATCAGTAAAAATGACATATTTTTTTCTTACAGGGGAATAATAGCTAATCTAAAAATCTCTTTTATCTCTAAATGTGAATTGGTTTTTGAGGACGTGGAAATTGCCCTATTTTAATCTGAAAAATAATCCAATTATACTAAATGGGTATCAGAATCCTAATATTGTAATTAGTAAGAGGATATTTGTAAAATCTGCCAGAATTGCAAATCTATGCTTGAGTACAACAGTGTTGAACCAATCTTATGGAAAAATCCTCCTGCCCCTTGCTTCTCTGTATAAGGAGTGCCTTATCTGGGGACAACAGAAACAAAACAAAACATATGCAGGGCTACTATTCTACCAATAGAGACGTGAATGGGCTTAATGGTTGTTTATAATCAATGCTTGTTTAATTAATAAAGTGTTTATGCTGCACTGGTTGTGAACCATTTTAAACATAAATCTTGCTCATTTGACAGTATATTCACTGAATTACTTATATAAAACATTTCAATACTTTAAAAATTCTAAAGTACATTTTATATATATTTCTTTAACATTACTACAACCTTTTAGAACACAAAGGAATCATTAGAGCCTCCATCTTAATGATTAACCTAAGATACAGTTGCTGCATACTTCTTTGTTATTTACTTATTATGTTCAAATTCATATTTCTTCTACTAATAACAGTGACCCTGCATAAATTCACCTGAAGATTCAAAGTCAGTTCACTTATCATATAATATAGTTATTCTTATTAAAATAAAATCCTCATACCATTTCGTGATGCCATAACAATCTTTAATAATATCCTGAAGAACGGCACGATAGAAGAGTGACTCAGTAGATAGCTGAAAAAAATGTAGACATATATGAGCACAAGAAACAAATAAAAAACAGAAATTAAATCAATACCAGGGAGCCAGAACTGTAAGTAAATGTTAGAAACCTGACTTTGTCGCTAAACATAGAGGATGACTATAATATTTCCATTTCAAGTTAGTGTTACCCTGAGGCTAATTCTCACCGTGGAAGTAACTCTGCAGGAAAACAGATGAAACCACAAGAGAAATAGTAGTGAATGAGGAAGAAAAGTCATCATCAATGAAAAATGGGCTGACGCCTACATGGAGTGTTTATCAGTTAAAAATGTAGAAGTAAACTTCAAGACCAGCCACTCAGCTGTGGAGCCTGTAAGAGTCAGGAAGGGCATGAATAAAAAAGAAGAGAATGCAATTTTGTCTTAATGGAGGTAGAATAAAGATAACATCAACTAGGATTCACACCAAGAAAGAGAGGATACTATCCTAAGGAAAGAAATGCTAAAGATATGTCTGAGGTCAGAAAGACGGCATTGGCTGCCTACTGCAGAGTTGAAAAGTAGAGGCTTGGAAAGGACACAGGATAAGAGACTGCATTCTTGGCAAGGCTTCCCTTCTAGGGCAAAGAGAGATGGGAGGTGTTCCATGAAGGTTCAAACATTTCCAAAGGAAAGAAGGAGTGGCTGAAGAGAAAAGCCCAGTGAGAGATAATAGTTTCAAAGAAGCAGAAGGTGAAAAACTATTAATATTTATAAAACAAGGAGCATTTCACTGCAGCAACAGAAGAGGCACTCTAAGAAACTATAAAAGTCACCAAAACCCCACCCACATCCTCACAGATCTTTTGATGTTAATAGTACAGGATACCCAACACATAAAATAATGTTAGCAACAACAACCCGTCTTCCATGCAAAAGTTAATACTGGGGAAAAAAAAAAAAGGAAAATGAGTAAGCATGGAGAAGGGTCAATAATACTACATGCTTTTGAGAAGTCAATCAAGGTGAAACTAAAAACTGTCCAGAGATTGCTCAAGTTTTAAAGATAGAGTTCCGTGGAATGTGTATATCCACTGAGTTATCTTTTTGTAACTTCTATTCTCCTTCATTCTTCTTCAGAGTCCAAAAGTGTCATTTTCATCTGTTTCCAACTAAAATAAACATATCTGAATTCAGATAGAATTTATAACAAAATAAAATTTTATCTATATGCTCAGGTAGAAAACCTACTCTACTACCCCTCTCCCCCATCTAACATTAAGTTACCACACTGTGGTGCTGAGACTACAAACAACAGAAGTTGGGGGTTGAGGGTCGCTCATTATTTCTTGGGTCTTCCCCTGATGGCACTGCCCTTCTAAGTCACTGGAGAATATCTTACTTATAGCATATTAACAGAGCACTGTGTCAGAACACAAGTTATATCCCCTCTGGAGGTAGGAATAGTGGGCATGATGATTCTAGTAAGAACTGGTGTTATGACTCAACTAATCCATGTAACAAAAAATCACCTGTACCCCCCCCCAACCTCTAATCTATTTAAATTAAAAAAAAATAAGAAAAATTCTTTTTAAACAGTACATCAATGTTGGATATAGGATTTTATGGGTAAACATTTCTCTTATTCTTGTTTTGCAATTCCATATTACTATGTTTCTTTTATAGGGTAGGTTTTTTAACATCAGTTTATTGTAGCTTTGGTTTTACCTATGTATTATTATTTTGGAAGACAATTTACAACTCTGTATATACATTTTAAGTTAATATGGGCTTTAATTAAAATATGAATCAGCAAAAACAAAACAGAAATGGTGTTAGGAATACCACAGTCCCCAAATCAAGTCCTAAAATAACTCATTGAAAGTAGACCCATACACACATTTGAATGGCCATACTAAAATTTATAACCTTCCAAGGTATAATTCTTATAAGAAATCTCTTTCCAAATGCAACTCCTTCGCTTGAGACAAAAACTACTAATCTCAAAACTTTCTTTCTTTGAAAATTGTGCCAAAACATTTCATTTAAAATTTCATATCTCTGTACATATTTTCATTTGAGATTTTATCATCTTGAGTAACTCTTTTCTACAGTACTCAAATCTCTACTTTATCCTGTCCCTTATTTCCTTGAAAATCCTTTCATTTCTTTCACAAAATGTTTAAATCCCTTTTCATATATTAACACCTACTCTTACAATGTTCTACTGAAATTCAAGGTATTTTGGAAAATCTACTATTGCATGAAGTGAAATATTAGTAATAGTACTATAAATGGCTTACCAAGTTCTTAACTTTTCGTTTGATTAGCTATAATAGATAGAAACTTTAATTTTACATGAAACTTGTAAAAATAGTTAAAACCCTTTCTCATGGTTTTGAAAAAAATCATAAAATGATATCAAGAAAATTTAAAAATAAATGACATTTATATTGTTATTAAAAATTGTAAAAGACATAAAAAAAGATGAAGAAATCTATTTTAAGCAAGAGAACATGCAGAAAAGGAATGCACAGAGAAATATGGCAGGATAGAATAAATCATCATTCCCAAGTTACTTTGAGTATGTAAGTGCTTCTCTTTCCTAAGAGAAAGAGAAGAGAGTTATAAAGTGCCTTCAAATGTACATTCCTGGAATAACTAGCACTATCCATCCTGGTAAATACACATGGGGGTAAGTGGGAAGGGAGTCAACATCTCCTGAGCAGCCTGTGCCCAGCTATTCCAGGAATAAACTAGATGTGGTTCAGAGTTTACTTTCTTTCCCTCACAAGTGATAAATCAACTTAACACTCTAATGCATTTTAAACATGAGAAGGAGCATAAAGTGTACATCCTTAAAGCATATGTATTAGACATGCATTTTACAGGTCTAGTGGAAAGGGCACTAAGCTAGAAGTCGGGGCTCTGCAATTAATTAGGGCAGCTAGAGCACACCATTAAATTTCTGCTGTGTATCATTCTCATTTCAGTTTAGAATAACACTCAACTCATAAGATTGACTGTAAGCATGAGCAAATACTTGGGAAATTAAATAACACCACACAAATGTACTGGGCATTATTAATACGATAAAGGTTTTTCTTTTTCCAGGCCCTTAGAGAACCACTAAGTTGATATGTAGTACAGTAGTTAAGAGCTTGAACTCCAACATCAGAGATTCAACTCCCAGCATTCACTACCTTCAAGTGTCCTCCTGTGTATCAAAGGATATTAATACCACATATCTAATGGTACTATGTTCATTATCATAATTGATGAGAAAAACTTTGAATAGTACTTTAGTAAGCTCTGTGTTAGATTTACCTTATGTTTTCATGATTATAATTATTAATTACCTATAATAGCTGACATTTATTGAGAGCTATGTGATAGACATTGTTTTAAGTATTTTACATTTTTCTTTCATTTAATCCCATGATAAAGGTATTATTACTCCTGTTATCATTATTATTATTATTTTTCCTATTTTTACAGATAAAGAAATTAAGCTACAGAGAAATTATGACATGAGCCCAAGGTCACTGAACCAGTAAGTGATGAACACAAGATGCAAACCAGCAGTTTGAAACTAAAGTCCCACAAACTAAACCATATGCTCTAATGTTAATGCCTTCAAAAGAATCTGTTTTTATGAATTTTTAGATATGCATAGTGAATACATTTTAAAAAATAATAACATAGAAAACATTACTGGACTAGAGTAAGTGCTCAGTAAATGACACTTGTTATTGAAATTATTTTTAAAAATTCAAGAAGAAATCTTGGGAAAAGTTTCAAAAAAGAACTCTTAAAAAATCCCTAATAATGTTTCATGAAGATAAGATGAAGGATAAGACAATTATATGGATATTTAGGGGTTATATTTAACTTCCGTTTATACATACAAACCCATTTGTCTGTTGCAACTAATGACTAATCAAGTCAATAAGGAAAAATGTCAAATAACCAATTGAAATATGTGTTTTGGACTAAAGTGAAAATAATAATATACTGAATACTATACCTTGTTTATCTTTACTTGAACTAAGCCCATAAAAGCCTAATTGTCAGCAGCAGCATTCTTTAGAAATCCTTACAGACTGTTTAGCATAATAGGAAGAAATGAGAGGTTAGCATAAGAGCATAATGTGGAAATTTTCCTTAAAGCTCAATTTACTGTTCTGAAAGTTCATTTCTCTTTTAAAGTAAACTTACGGAAAACGCATAAATCTGAATATGCAGCAGTGACAAGTAGAGGTGATATTTATTAAAATCCGTCAGGTTTTAAGTTCATCAGCAGGTCAAGTATGAAGAGTAGTTGAAAGAAAAACGATTGTGTTCATCACTTGGATTAAACACTCTTACTCACCCCTTGGCCAACTGCAACCCGCTCCAATGCCTTTAAGGAAAAAAAAAAAAAAAAAGACAGACTGTAGATATATTTAGTCTTATCTTATATGTTTTATAAACACGTTGTATAAGGGTTTGTAAAAGTGACATTTAAAAAGATTAATTGATAACATGCAAGTTTATGCAGTTAAAAGTGTTAATATCATTAAAGAATGTTAACAAGTATGCTTGTGTAATTTAGGGCTGATTTATAATGGATGTGTGTCATATACACAAACACATATCCTTGAATGTCAATTCCAATTATACAGCCATTGAATTTCAGAAGGAATTAGAAAACAGGAAAAAAATGAAATGACATATTCCTGGCTCACTTTTAGTATAGCCAAAAAAATCAAATTCAATGCTATTATTATGCACATATACAAACATACAGATATATTTACATGTTATATTTTAACATATTTTGTTATAATTTTTAACGAACATATTATTTTATCTTTTAGTAAACAAAAACAACATAGTGCCATGAACAGAGAACACTATGGGCTCAAGTGTTCTAGACATAAGGCTCAAGTGTCAAATCAGGCACAACTAAGGTTTTATGTAACCAGATAGTTACTTCATATCCCAGGTAGCTTAATATTTAATAATATTTAAAAATATTTTTCCCATTGTATAAAAATTCAGGAGACCAAATGATCTGCTACAAACAAACGTAAACACATCACAGAGCTGTGAAGAAAGTACTGAACTTATTCTGTTTACAACTTGGTACATTTTATATAATAATTGAAGTAATCATATATAAAAATTTGTTACTTTACTACACGTAGAATAGATGATGTTGGAAGGGCAAGTTATTTTTCTTCATAATTAGCAATGCACAAAAGTATTACTGATGATGTTCTGCAAAATTTGGCATTTAATGCATGATATTAGCCAAAAATAATAAATTCTGCAACATCTAAATACAGCTCTTACTCTAGGAAAAAATATAACCATACCAAACATGCTGACATTCTGGCATTACGACCACAACACCATCTCTCTTCCTTTAAATAGTGGCACATTGGAAATCCCCACTTTTCTTGAGTACATTCTGCAGATGGAAAAATATGGATTATTTAAATAAAATTCTTCCTGTTTCGGTTAAAGTAAATAATCTATTGAGAAAGCAAATTAGTCACTGAAAAAGTCAAACAGTAGTTAAACATGGAAGTGGTGATGGAAGTGGTTCATTCCTTAACTGAAAGCATATTAATGTTATGAAAATGGTATTTGCTCAACAATAGCTGCTTTGTGTTTAAGCTCCAAGTCTGATACCAACCAATTTGATACTGACTCCAAAATGATTTCTCTAAGATTTAGCCAAAGCAATTTAAAATGTAAACACTCTTCATGTTCCGTGTAACTACAGGAGACAAGGAATGAGATACTGATCATTTATTGCTGATCTGACTTTTTTAAAAAAGTGACTTACTAAATATGACATTTGGCAATTTATAGAGCAATATGAATTCATTCCTAACAATGTTGAAACATCATTTTTTTTTTTTAGCCATTATGTTCCCTTTTCAGAAAAAGAACAGCTGTACAGGTTCTCATTTGTTCATTATATTAGGAGGCTACAATGTTTTCAACTATGATCCGATTAGGCTCAACTGCACTTATGACTTAAGTAACAACAACAAAAATCAATGTTCACTGCTTAATCACGTATCTACAGCCCTAATCACAGAGTTACATATGGAACTTGCTGATGTTCAAACTATTAGTTCCATGGGGTTTTTTAAAAGGAAAAGAAACCAATTTCCATTTTAAATTAAAGCCTGGAAAATAGAATTAAATTTTATAATTGTGACAATGAAAAGAAAACTGGGATAAACATAAACATAAATTTCTATTAGGTTAAAAAGTAAAACAGAACTAAAAACTTGAAAACAAGAAAATACTTTAAAAGAAAATGCAATTGAGGTAGGTTCCACTAAATAAACTTCCGTGCCATGAAGGATCAGATGACTTTTGATTAAAAGAGAGAAGGTTTAAATTTCATAAACATAAGCCTGTGAAAGAGGTTTCTTTCAGGTACTAAATTAAAATTTATAATAGATCCTACTGATAATCAGATGAAGCTATGGACCCTATCCTTGGGAATACAAATAATAATATAAAGAACTCAAACAACTCAAGAGCTCAACTAAACA
This sequence comes from Indri indri, assembly GCA_004363605.1. Lineage (NCBI taxonomy): Eukaryota > Metazoa > Chordata > Mammalia > Primates > Indriidae > Indri > Indri indri. The sequence goes on along the minus strand of RJWJ010003733.1, from coordinate 21,552 downwards.
AAAACCAAATAATGTCATTAAAAAGTAGGCAAAGGATCTGAATGGATATTTCTCGAAAGAAGACAGACAAATGGCCAACGAGCATATGAAAAAAATGTTCAACATAACTAATTATCTGGGAAACGAAAATCAAAACCACAATGAAATATCACCTCACTCCAGTTAAAATGGCTATTATCAAAAAGACAAAAAAAATAACAGATACTGGTGGGGATGCAGAAAAAGGGAACTCTGATATACCATTAGTAGGAATGTAAATTAGTACAGCAGTTACAGAAAACATGGAGATTTTTCAAAAAACTAAAAACTGAATTACGATTTGATTCAAAAATCCCACTACTGGGTGTTTACCCAAACTAAAGGAAATAAGTATATCAAAAGTATACTGCACCCCTACGTTTATTGTAGCACTATTCACAATAGCAAAAATATGTAAACAACCGAAGTGTCCATCATCAGATGAATGGATAAAGAAATGTGGTATATATACACAATGGAATACTACTTGGCCAAAAAAAAAAAAGAATGAAATCCTGTCATTTGCAGCAACATGAATGAATGAAACTGGAGGTCATTATGTTAAGTGACATAAGCCAGGCACAGAAAGACAAATACTGCATGTTTCACTCACATGGGGAAGCTAAAAGAGTTGATCTCATGGATATAGAATGGAATGATAGTTACCAGAGACTGGGAAGAATGTATGTGTTGGGGGCAGGGGGTGAAGAGAGGTAGATTAATGGGTACAAACAGTTAGAAGGAATAAATTCTAATGTTCGGCAACACAGTAGGATGACTACAGTGAACAATATAGTGTATATTTAAAAAAGAGCTAGAAGAGAAGATTTGAAATGTTCTCAACAAAAAGAAACGATAGATGCTAGAGGTGATGGATATCATACATACCCCGACTCGTTCATTACACACTCTATGCATGTATCAAAATACCACATGTACCCCATAAATATGTACAGATATTATATATCAATAAAACATGTTAATATTTATATAGCACTTAATATTGTGAAACAGTATTGTATGCACTTTAAATGCATTAACTAGCTGTAGTCCATACAAGAACTCTGTGAAGTAGATATGCTATCATTCTCATGTTTCAGATAGGGAAACCGACCATAGGCAGATTAAGTAAATTGCCTTAGTTACAAATCTAGCAAAAGGCAGAGCTAGAATTTAAACCCAGGCAATCTAACTCAAGAACCCATCCTCTTAACCACCCAGCTATATAAATATATGTTCACAAACATTTTCACTTATAATTGCATAGGACTCATACAGCCTTTGAAGCTTATCCAGGTCCTAGGGACACTGGGCTACTTCTCCTATTTCCGAGATGACTTGAAGCAGTGGTTTGGGTTTTATCAGAGGTTTTACAAGTTAACTGAGACATGATTATTGCTAAATGAAAGGGCTATTATAAGTATTTTATGTTTTTCTTATAACTAAAAAGAGAAATACATAGATCTTACTGTAAAAAGTAAGGAGCTTGGGAGATGGAGGTATGCTATTTTATGCACAGTGGTTAGCAAAAGTACTAACCAATGAAACAGCCAGTTCCCCATCCCCCAAATCCATTCTCTCCTTGTTCCTTGTATTAACAGAGCACTCAACTATTCGAATTTGAGACTGCAATTCTCAGATTCCCATTCACCCCCTAGGATAACTACAAGACTAGGATTTGACCAGTTGAATGTGGGCAGAAATGACGTGTGCGAATTCCAGGTTATACACTTGAAGGTATGGGGTACCTGTGCTTTTCCCCACACTTTCCATCTCTACCTCCTTACTTCATTCCTCCTTTATCTGAAACGTGATGGCAAGCCAACTAAGACCATGTAAACAAGAGCAACAGAGGGTGGAACAGCACGATAGAAGAATCCTGGGTTTCTGAAAGACTTTTTGGTTCAGCGGCGTCTACATCAGCTCTAATTGTCTACCTCTGGATTGAAATAGAAGTATCCCTCTGTCTTGTTTAAGTCACTGTTAGTTTGGTTCTGAATCTATATTGCATCTAAATCTTTTATCTTAATGCTTCCTAACCTTTTTATAGCTCAGCACTCTTGGAATATGCCAAAATTTGTACATCATGGTAGAATAAACAGATGATGACGACTGTGGTCAGAGGCAAAACCCAGGGATGAAGGAAACAACATATCAGGAACACCCATAAAGTATCCACAGCACAGTAGTTAAATAGTTCTGCCCTAATTAATATATAAGTCTTTCCTGAGGATGTGATATTTGAGCAGAAATGTAAATCAAATGAGAAACCTATGAGAATATTAGGGAAAGATTTAATAAAATAAAAATTTAAAAACCCTGAGCTTTCAACAGACATAGTTATACCTAAACCCATAATAAAGAATATCTTACAATTTAAAATGATAATCGACTAGAAATTTTCCAGCCTCTTCTAATATTCCAACCAAATACCTAAAAATAAACAAACAGTTGTAACACTGGAAAAAAGGAGATAAAAATCAACTTACTGCCAAACATGAAAAGAATTCTACTTCGAAAAAAAAAAAAAACCAAAATACAATGGATTTGTAATGCAAGTTATAATTAGTGGACCATATTACTGCTCTGCAATTTACCTTAGACTGCCAGGAAAAAAATATCATGTGTATTTTCTTGAAAATGGGTAGAGAGGTCCTCTCCCATTGATAATCTAAAGAAAATTTGTACTAGAAAAAAATTCTACCTAACATTAGAAGTAAAGGGGTATAGCATTTTTGAAAAATGCATTATATTGGAAGGGGTATATTATTAGAAAAACACCCTAATCTAAGAAACCCATAGCTAAGTTACTCCCAAATTCTTGACCTACAGAAGCTATGATAGATAATAATTATTGTGGCTGTAAGCAGTTAAGTTTTGGGGTGATTTCTTATACAGGATTAGATAACAAATATAGTCTAGAAGTAGCAATGAGAAGTAAGCAGGCCAATTATCCCATAAAAGGGATGTGAGAAAGAAAAATCCATTGCTTGAGATGTATGCGGAGTGTGCTTCTTTAGTAAAGAGCTAGATTTTGATCAGGCAAGAAGACAAAGAAACTTTCAGAGAAAGGCAATGGATGTAGGCAATTTTGGCAATTACTGACTGTGAATTCCACAGGATGTAGAAGGATTTTGGAGCTGGGGAGAAGTGGAAGACTTAGTCAAAACAAAGGGCATATGGAGATACATTAGATTAGGGTCCTGAAAATAAGGGATGATTGTGAGACCTGGCTCTGGTGGTGGCTGATATGAATAGGTATACAAGGCATTATGGGATCAGTCCTAAGAGGCCCAGAGAGACAGTGGGGAAGCTGTGAGTATTGTTACAGGGGGAAGACAGGGTGGGAATTTTTCAAGGGGAAAAGAGAATTCTAGGCTTCTGAACTGACTTCTCTCGTTCAACAGGTTGTCTCTTCACTGTTTCCAAAGCTCTTTAGTTTAACATAGTCCCATTTGTCTATTTTGGTTTTAGTTGTCTGTGCTTTTGAGGTCTTAGCCATAAAATCTTTGTCCAGACTGATGTCTTAAAGTGTGTTTCCCTATGTTTTCTTTTAGGAGTTTTATAGTGTTAGGTCTTATGATTAAGTCTTTAATCCACCTTAGGTTGACTTTAGTAGATGGTGAGAGATAGAAGTCTAGTTTCATTCTTTTGCACATGGATATCCAATTTTCTCTTCTACTGCTTTTTAAAGCACAAGGTAGGCATAATAAGACTGCTTAAATTGCCCAAAATAAATCTGAGAATATTCTGGCAATAATAGCCAGTTTGCAACCCTTGCTCTCTCTATACTCTTTCCCTAAGTGATCTTATGTATACCTCAATTCAAAATGTTGATTCCTGTCTTAGTTTCCTAGGGCTGCAGTAAGAAATTATCATAAACTGGTTACTTAAAACAACAGAAATACGTTATCTCACAATTCCGGAGGCTAGAAGTCCAAACTCAAGTTGTTGGCTGGGCCACACACCCTCTGAAGGCTCTAGGGAAGAATCCCTCATTGCCTCTTATATTATCAGCTTCTGGTGTTTACTGGTGATCCTTGTCATTCCTTGGCTTATAGCTACGTGGCTCCAATTTATGCTAGTCTTCATTCACATGGCAGTCTTCTCTCTGTGTGTCCTCTTGTCTTCTTATAAGGACATCAATTACTGCATTTAGGCCCCACCCAATCCAGTATGACCTCATCTGAACCAATTACATTTGCAAAAACCCAATTTCCAAATGTGGTCACATTCTGAGGTTCTGGGTAGACACGACTTTGGAGAACATTAATTAACCTACTATAATTCCTAAAACATATATATCTACAACCCTCTCTCCTCTTCTGTGAGATCTAGTTATATATTACCAGTAGCCTAAGCACCATAACCAAATGGATAATTCATTGGCACCTCTTAAAATCAGTATGTCCAAAATTTAACCAAAGTAAAACACAAATGTAGGTATCATGAAGTTTCCTATTTCAATAACTAGCACTAATATTTATTCATTTACACAAGTCAAAAAATTCAGGAGCCTTCTTTGACACTTTCTCATCCATAGCTTGTTTTCTTATTCCTGTTTCTTTATCTCCTAAATATTCCCCAAATCCATACGTATTCTCTATTTCCACCATCCAAAACTACCTGGACTGCTACTATGGTGTTTTGATTGGTCTGCCAACATCCACTCCTGCTTCCTTTCATTCCAATCTCAAATCTGCAACTATAATGGTCTTTTAAGATTTAAAACTCATCAGTTCATTTTCCCGCTTAATGAAGGCTTCCTCTCCTTTAAAGACCCTGTTCCTTAACAAGATTGACAAAATCCTACATGATCTACCTGTGCCTACCTCACCAGATTCATTTCACACTTTGTTCTCTGTTTAAGCCTTTTTTCAAAAATGGATTTTCAATCTTAGATATAGTCATTGAGTACTTAGCATGTGCAAGGCACTGTATTAGTGGCTAAATATTCTATAGTTTCAATGAATAATCTGTACCTGAGATATATACATTTCTTTCCCTTTCTTTTTTAAACCACTGTATTGAGGTATCATTGACATACAAAAAGCTGTAAATATTTAATATATACAACTTGATGTGTTTGGAGATACGTATACACCCGTGAAACCATCAAACCATCATCACTAGCAATACCATAAACTTACCATATCCAAAAGTTTTCTCCCACCTGTTTCTTTTTTTTCCCTTTTGTGGTAAGAGTGCTTAACATAAGATCTACCCTCTTAGCAAATTTTTAACTATACAATACAGTATTGTGAATCTTAGCCTCTACATTATGCAGTAGATCTCCAGATTTTAATTTATTTTGTATAACTGAAACTTTGTATCCTTTGACCAATGCTTCTGTGTTTATTCTACTATTCTACTCTCTGCTTCTGTGTTTGACTATTTTAGATTTCCCTTATAAGTGAGATTATGCAGTATTTGTCTTTGGCTTATTTCACTAAGCATAATTTCCTCCAGATCCCTCCATGTAGTTGAAAATGGCAGGATATCCTTATTTTTCAAGGCTGAATAATATTCTATTGTATATATAAACTGCATTTTCTTTACCCATTCATTCATTGATAGACACATAGGTGATTCCATATCGTGGCTACTGCGAATAATGTTGCAATAAACATGGGAATACAGATACCTCTTCAAGATCCAGGTTTCAATTTCAATTCTTTTGGATATACACCCCAAAATCAAAATACTGAATCAAATGGTAATTTTATTTTTAATTTTTGAGGAACCTCCATATTGATTTCCATAGTGGCTGCACCCATTTATATTCCCCAAACAGTGTAAAAGCGTTCTCTTTTCTTCACATCCCTGCTAACACTTGTCCTTTGTTTTCTTGATAACAGTCATTTTAACAATGTGAGGTGATATCTCACTGTGCTTTTGATTTGCATTTGAATTCTTATCCATTCCATAAATATGGACTGAGCCCCTACCGGTCCTTTCTTTTTGCCTCCACCAGAATGTAAGAAGATACAGAAAATAAATGCCCAGTAAAACAAAACAAAACAAAACAAACAAACAAACAAAAAAACCCATATATATGTTACTTTAATAAAATTATGTCTACATTAAAACATTAATGAATCAGTCTAGGTACTACTTAGTATTTTTAGGCATAACTATAGAATGGCACAGTCTATAGCTGATGGAAAACTCTGTGCTGGTTTGGCAAACACTGTGATAGCAACTCTCTAACAGCGTTTCTCATTGTGTATGGCAGGTTCCCTCTGCTGCAACACACTGCTCTTGCTAAAACAATTTATACTGAGACACATATGGAATACCTGAAACAATCTTTATGTTGACATTATAGATGATGTTCTAACTTCATACCTATGAAAACTTCACTCATTGTGCAAGACTGATGATAAAGGAAATTTAGACAACTTGCTCACAATTTATTTACCCTGGGGGGAGGGGGAATGCAAGAACACCATAGCAAAATATTTTTCAAGGTCATTTGCACTACAGTATCCAAATCTAGATTTATACATAAAACTAGTATACAAACTAGTAGATTGTAAACTAGTTTTTTAAAAGCCTGTTTTATATTAGTTTGATAGTCAACTCTCTGACAAGAATTTCTGTCAGCTTTGCTTTCATTTCACTTTATATACAAAGCAGAAACTCTTTATTACTCCTTTTAAGTGGCTATATTAATTTTCTATTTTAGATTTAATCACAGTTTGGCTTCTTTTTTTTACCATGAACACAGGGAGAACTTTTTTATGCTGAATACATCCAATGAGCATGAGCTTCAAAAACCACTTTATATTAGTCACAAAAAATAACGAGGTGAAAATTAAAGAAAGTAAGAAGCAAAATGTACTAAAGATCCATTTCTAACTACTTCTAGGCAGCATGAAGATGCCCCGTGGCAAAAATAAAATCAGTGCCAACATTCTAGAAAACATACAGCTGCCTGACTGAAGATCACATACAGCTGCCAGTGTGAGGTGATTGTTCAAAGAATGCCAAGTACATCTAGAAATCTCTGTATTCATCCCATATTAAGTGGCAAGAATTTTTCTGAGGCATGGGTCTAGCTGAACAGTGAGAAATAATATGATATTGTAACAAAAGCTTATAAACAGCTGAATCTACAAGCCTAGCAGTAAAGTCTATGTATTTACTATAAGATTGCAAAGAACAATACCTAGAATAGCCTCCCTAGAAACTTTATTCAAGCTGAGATAGGTCCTAGTAGGTTCTCATTGGATTACTGAATAAGCTAAAAAACTATTAATACTGATAATTAAGAAAATGAATACTTAAAGATGCATTTGCTATGAATTATTGCTAGATAGTTTTATTTCTTAAAAGCCAAACATATAAAACTTTGGGAAAAACACCATTTATGGCCATTATCATACTGGTATAGATTTAGAAGTATAATTTTAAAAACCTACATTATCATTCAAATGCAGAATCATAGCAGGAAAGCAGAATACTTATTTATGTAAAACTAAACCTAAACATCTCGATAAATATAAATGAGGTTCAATTTAAATAACACGTTTCAGAAAGCTGTATTTAAGTCATAGAATGATACTGTTAAAACCGTAAGAGACAGGCCAGGCATGGTGACTCATGCCTGTAATCCTAACACTTTGAGGCTGAGGCAGAAAGATCATTTGAGGCCAGGAGTTCAAGACCAGGCTGAAGAATATAGTGAGACCCTGTCTCTATAAAAAGCAGAAAAATTAGTTGAGCATAGTGGCATGGGCCTGCAGTCTGAGATACTTGAGAGGTTGAGCCTAGGAATTTGAGGTTGCAGTGAGATATGATGATGCCACTGCACTCTAGCCCAGGCAAAAGAGGAAGACCCTGTCTCATAAAAAACAAAAAAAACAAAAAACAAAAAAAAACAAAAACATGAGAGACAGATCATCTAATTTAAACTTTCTCTTGTTTCACTAGTTTATAGATGATCCACAAAGGCTGACTGATTTATCCAAGGCTACAGTACTGTAGAGACAGAATGAAAACTCTAGTCAAATGATCACTTCTGTGTAATGTCTTTGCACTCCCTTGGACATTTAGAAATCACTCTCTATGATTCCAATGTAATGTATATATAACTCTAACAGCACCTATAACACTATATTACAATTGTCTTTTTCTTATCTGTAACAAAATCTATTACACCGTACATTTCTTTAAATTGTTTCATTTAGATATCCCCAGTATCTAGCAAACTGGGCAGTGGGTTGGGTACACAGTTTGCTGAGCATCTACTAAATCTCAGCATATTCTATGTTGAATAAATGTTCACTGATATTCTCAATGCTTGAGGTAGTTGTTAGTATTTAGATCTTATGTTTTTGTAATTTCAGGTTTTAAATTAGGAGTTGCTAAACAATTTTCATGTCCCAATCTCCAGAGTCTTGATCAAATACTAATGATTTATAGGAAAGCTTAAAGAGAGCTCATTGGAAAGAATTAATTTGAAATATAATCACTTATAATTGTTTTTTAAAGCTTTCTTTTCTTCAAAGAATTATTTTGAAATATAATCACATAATTTGTTTTAAAACTGTATTTTCTCAAATTTTATGCTAAAATTCTTAAAAAAAATTCTAGTAATGAACATGCAATGCAGTAGGCACCATGATAGGTAAGTAAAATATTTCCTTTTCAGCTTACAAGAAGTTTACAAATCTGAGAAATCTCTATGAGATTCTGTTGAGAAATGAAGTCCTTAGGTGAAAAGTTAGATGACCAAAAAATAAACAAACTTAGAAGGACTTAAGTATTTTTTTATATTTGCCAAAATAAAGCAACTTATTTTTTTTAACAAATATACATTTAGTATCTGCTATAAACCAGATACTGTTTGAGATGTTTAACACAGCACACAGATAAGGTGATTTGTAGCTTAAATGAGCAAATTCAATTAGTCATAACAAACAAAAATTTATTAATATATAGCAATGTTTTACAGACTGTAGGTTATAGCCACTGGAGTGGTAGAGCTAGCTCTTCCTGGCTCCAGAGAGCTGACTGTGTGCATCTCTTACCAAGTCAGCATTTACTGACATCAGATTGTTAGCTTGAAATTGGCCAACCTAGGTATATTTACACCATGGAAATGCTATACATTAGGACTTTCATTTAGACATTTACCATCACATCACTGGCCACGACCCATTAATAGGTCACGAAATCAATTTAGTGGATTGTGACCAACATTTTACAAAATTTAAGAAAAAGGAACAGAATAAAACTGCCATCATGCATTGTGTGTTGTAAGATTAAATACCTATTAAAGAACAAATATTACCTAAAAAGAAAAAAAAGAGTAATAAGTTATTTTTTGTAAAATTTAAGCACCAATTTTATTTATTTCTATGTATACTAGGTAATGATGTAAAATGCATTTCTTAATGTGGGTCTGAGTTAAAAAAATGTAAAACAACTACTATAATGAAGAGAACAAATGTAATTTCCTTCCATAAACATGTTTTATAACATTTGTGGTTATCATACACTTTGTGGTTAAAAATCACATTTTTGGGAGAGGAAATAAAACCTTTGTAGTTAATAGGTGAATATTTGGAAACTTCTTCTTCCTTTCTTAAGAAATACTAAAGAGAAGAATTATAATTTATGATCACAAGAGAATCTGAATTTATGTAGATTTAAAGTTAAATAAGACCTCCATCTCGCCAGGTACTTTCACCATTGCTCTAGTAGTTGCTGGAATGTAAACCTTCTCTAGCCTGTTTCTTTTCTTTTTTTTTTTTTTTTTTTTTTTTTTTTTTTTTTTTTTTTTTTTTTTTTTTGTTATTGTTATGCTTTTCTATTGCTAACTTGTCTTTTGTTATAGGAGCACCATGACCCTTATAATGGGGAAAAAAGGGATTATCCCCTTTTGCATTTCGAGTATATGGTGATGCTATCATGTATAGGGCTATTTTAATTTGCGAAAGAAAATCATAATGAAGTAGATGCTCACTGCTGTTGAGAAACTCTATGCCTGTTTCTTATCTTTGCTAAGAAGAGCAGAGCCAGCCTAGTACCTTGAATTCTCAAACTACTTATGTCAACACAGTTATTTCTTCTCAATGTCTCATCAAATACCTTTGTTTCTTCTTTAGTTTTAACTATTGCTGAATCACTTTTTTCAAATTTATAATTTCATTTCATATGTTATTCCTTTAATGAATGCTTGCTATATACCACACATTATGGTGAGTGTTAGGCATTAAAGAAAAATATTAAAGATAAGCTTTTTGCTTTAAAGGAACTCAGAGTCTATTGAGAAATAAATACTAAACTGACCATGATTAAATAATGTGGTGGATGCCAAAGCACAAGAATGTACAAGGAGATTATCCCCACTTCTCCTTTTAAAGAGCTAGTGCTCTCATGTTACTCTTTTCAACCTCCAGAAACAGAACACAAAAGAGAGAGGAGACAGGGAAGAAAGGAGGAGGAAAAGGAGGGGTGAGGAAGGAGAAGAAAAAAAACCCAAAACAGGCTGTTATTAACAGCAGGCTACTCTACAGTCATTCTTACTCCTTTCTACTTTGCCTGCCTCACAATAGAGGCTGAAAAAGTCAAATATTCACTTTTTCAGACTCCATTGCAGCTAGAAGTTACCTGTGAACCACATCTAGGCAATGAAGCATGAAGCGAATCTAAGAAATTTGGGGACACATTTTTTTTCCTCTTTGCCAAAGGAGAAGGATGCTTAAGAATGATATCTCTACCTCATGCCTACTTCTCATGAAGACGTGAGGCTTACAACTTCAACAATCGCCTTGTATACCCGAGAGGGACCCTAAATGTGAACCTAGTGCCCCAGTATAACGGAGCCAGTGAACCAACCCCATGACTGCTACCTCCTAATTTCTGGTTATGTGAGGTAATTAAATGAGTTTATTGGTTATGCCACTGTTAGATGCAGTTTCGATTATTTGCTTCCACAAGTATTTAAAACTGATATAGGTGTGGTTAACGACTACCTTCTTTCTTTTCAAGATGTGACTCTTTAGGAGTCATATGCCTCCTATATTACAGGCACAGCTTATCCTGAACTTTCGCAATCTCCTTTTCCCCAGAGCACATGTGGCCCACACAAATAGAAAATAAATAGAAAAAAAAAAAAAAAGAAGTTAATTATGTGATTTAGGCTATAAAAACAAAACATAAAGGAGAAATTAAAACAGGACATAGCCATTATTATCATGCCAATTTAATGAAATCTTAATCCTAGTAAACAAAACATGTGATAGCTATATAAAAAGATAGTTTATAAAATGTGGGAGGTGCCACATTTATCTTATAATCAGTAGTATTATTTACTGAACCATAACATAAAATAGAGGCCTTAAGGCTGTAATACTGCTTTTAAAGACATAGGGTGAGTACTTCCACATGATCTGGGATACTCAGAGACACCTCATCCTTACCATAATCCAGAGAAGTAATCCAGTACCAATTACTTTATTCAACTGTGAACAAGTTATAGGGTCTGAAACTGAAAGGAGGCAGGCAGAGATTAGGAAGCTGTCTTAATCCACTATTAATGAAAATAGATTTACCAACGCCAAAACTGTCTTAATCTCTGCCAAAGTCAATTTCTCTACCCAGTTCCTAAGCTTAAACTACCCAGGCTTTTCCACATTTAAGGGGCCCTATTCTTATTGACAGGTGAAGGCTAGAATTAGTCTTCAATTTCATGCTTGGCCTCTATTGTACATCCAGGAAGAAGTAGCATTTGTTTATCTGTGAAGTGCAGCTTCCCCTACTCACCCCATTTTATTTACCCAGAATCTGCCTATGCTTTTGTCTCAGGTTCTTCTTTAGATTCCAGTCCTCTCATAACAAGACTAGAGACCATTCCAGAATGCTAACAGATTAGGTTGTAGCCCTGATGTTTTTAAATTTAACAGAATTTCCCAAGAAGACAATTCCTATCTGTCTATCCCAGTTTCTGACCAATATTTTAAGAGTGCAACTCTAGAGCCAGACTTGCCTGGGCTTAAAAATCCTAACTCCTTCACTTATTAACTGTGTGATTTTAGCGGGGGTTACTTAAACTCTTTGTGATTCAGTTTTCTCAACTGAAAATGGACATGACAATAGTATTACCTTAGGGGTGTTATGAAATATAATGAAAACAGAGATAGCACTATTAACCTCATAGGGGTATTATATAACATTCTGTTATATATAATATTGTTACATTACCCACTCTTCTTGTCCCTCTCCTCCTTCCAGTGCCCCATCCATGCATTAATATTGCACACATTTACACATGCACATCATGGCAGAGAATGCTAGTTGCCTACCCATTATCCAGTTTCCCACAGAGGCACTCACAGACTCTTGATTTGTCACTCACAGAGTCGTGATTTCTTTTGAAACTGTAATGTGCCCATCTAGAAGGTTACATTCTTCGGCCTTCTAGCGGCAGCTTATAAGAAGTAAGAGGAAGTTAATTGGGTAGAATTTCCAGGAATGTTCTTTAAAAGGAAGCTGTCTCAGGCAGGAGAAGTTCTTCCATCTTCTTATGTCTTTCCACCTAAACTTTAATGCCTGGGGCAGTAGCAGTCATTGTGTAACCTAAGAGAAAGGCCAATAAACTGCAAGATCTTGGCCCTCACAACCTTGAACCATATGAACCAATGTCAGCTACTACCTTACAGATTTTATGGAAAATATGAGAAAAACAAATCCCACGTGATGATGCCACAATAGGTTTCATTTCCATGCATTTAGATGCCTATATTTATAAAACTTTCTAAAAATACGATTACTCACACATAAAGCAATCTCAAAGTAAACTTGTTCCAACTTTGCCTCCAAAACGTGGTCCTTTACTATCATGTAAGTTGCACCATCACCTACCCAGTTGCTCAAAACAGAAATCTGATAATAATCCTTGATAATTCCTTCTCCTTTATCTCCTACTCCTCTAAACAATATTCAGTGCTTCTTGAATTCTAATTTACTCTATTCATCCTACTGCTTCCCTAATTTTAGTTCTCACTTTGTGGTCTCAAATTACTAAAGTGTGTCCTATGAGACTCTCCTCTATGTTTGCCTTAGTTTTTATTATATGTACCCCAACCCCTGCAGTGCTAGGAAACCAAAGCTCAAGTTTTCCATGGTACACAAATATTCTCAGTAGCTTCAGCATTTCCGTTATCTTCGTGGACTCCACCATTCCTGTATGTATTGACCCAAGAAATACTAAGTATCTTTCCAGTATCTCAGTGCTTTTAAGGAAAATAAAAATTAATTGTATTCAGTATTTTTACCTGAATACAGGAAGCGTCAGCCAGGATACCTAGGACAATGTATTTTGTGATTTGATTTCATTATTTTTTTTTTTTAAATTTTGATCTCTTATTTGATAGATTTTAATCTGTAAACATTCCAATGGCCTGAATTTGAGAAGTATTTCCCTACAAGGATTTGAATATGCTTCTGCACGGAATAGACTGAAGACTGCTTTGTCTCATTCAAGGGTATGGCTTAGTATGGACTTTTCAAGTTCAGCTCCCCCACTAATTGGGAGGCCCAGTATTAGTCTTCAGGTCTTAATGTGACCAGCATTTGCCTCAGGACAACACTGTCTGCTACCTTATGGCCCACAGTTCTTTGCTTTGACTTCAATTCCTCTTCCTCCCTCTTCCCTTTCTCTCCTTTTAATTCTTTGGTTTTCATTTTTCTTGATCCCTTGTTTTTTGTAGACTCAGCAATGCTTAAAAAAAAAAAAAAAAAGTTCTAATTAAACCAGGATCTAGCTGAACTGTAGTAGGAGGAACCTGTGGAAAAATCTCATTGCCCACATTGCTGGAAATGGAAGACAAATTCATGTTGTTTTGAAAAGAGACCATGCTTTATTACTCAATATCCTCCAAACTTCCAGCACTAAATGCCCACAACATATGAACAGGCTTGTTTAATAAAACATATATAAGACAGAAAATACTGTCAGATATTTACTAAAAGACAGCAATTTTATGCATTGTTGCAATGATAGGGTTAATTCACTGCTATTTACTTGACCAATAAATTAGTCATAACTTTCTGTATAATACATGGTTTAGTGCTCATATTAACTAGTTAATGCTGTCTTAGCAGTTTTTAATACCATATACTGAATAGCTGAAATGTCTAGAAATTTAAGTTTATTTAAACAGTATGTTACATTTTCAAACAATATACTCAACATGTTTTTCTTAACCTCTAGATACCATTTTAGATGAAGGGCCTCTAAATTTAAAGCAATGGAACCAATTTTTAAACCTCAACAACAGTGAAGACGACTATCTAAGTATATGGCCTCCTGCCTTAAAATTCCAATGGGTGACATAAATTGAGAAACAATCTATACTAGGATAGGCATCATACACCCGTGACAAATTTCTCTGATACAGAAATGGCAGCACCATATTGAAAGACGTCACCAAAAGATGATTTGCAACCCTCCACTGGTTAACAAAGAAAACAAAGTAAATGGAAGAATCATCTTTTTACCCTGTATCACATTAAGGCTGGAGGTAAACACGAAGTTAAGGATGTAGGTTTTCAAGGATTAAACCACTGATATTTGACTCTGCAGATCTGGAGTACACTAACAATACTAGAAGACTCTCTGGTACTAGGCTGGGAGGAGGGGAGGAAGGAGCAGACCAAGCGCAAATTGGTCAGGACAAAGGTTGCTTCTAGTAGGGACTCCAGTTAAAGCCAGAGAAGAAGCTCTATGAAACCACCTGACATGACTCTCTGGGGTCTTTGCTCTTTCTCTATTCTTCCTGTACTCCCAAGCTTCTGAAATAATCATATACATTTATTGCAAAAGTAAGGTTCATCCCTGAGGCTAGACCAATTTCTAACAGAATACATTTTAAGTTAATAATAGGACGATTAAGTTAATAATAGCCAGATATAGATAACTGTTAGGCTAAACAAACACATACAGATGACAAAATCTAGAGACAGAAAAAAAATGATGTCTCTGTCTTGTATTCAGTTTTAAGGGGAAAAAGAAAAAATCTGCAGGAGATAAGTCTCTCTCATGCCTTATTGGTAAGAACTGTGTCTCATATCCATTCTCAAATAAATACAATTGCCATACTTAATTTAGAGTCATTGAAATTCACCTATTTCTGAGGCTATAAAAGGGCTCAATGTCTGGGATAACTGATTCCTGAACAAAATCATGGTTCCCTTTGTAAGGAAGAAGAGATGTGTGAATCGGAATTGGTAACCAGTAGTGTTTCCTACAGCCTATATCTATCTTTAAGAGAAAAACAACCAAGTTATACTAAGATTTACAAAAAAAAGTTCTCTGTCCGACTTCTAGTAGAAGAAATAATATGAATACTTCAACTTAATTATGATAATCAATATTAGGTCAAAATACTAAAACATTAGTCAAGCCTGGGAAAATGTATATTCTGTAAAATACTGCAATAAAGCTGTTATTTATTGCAATAAAACTAGTATTTCTTGTTCTCCTAGAGGCTGCTGGCTTATAATTTAAAAATATTTAAAAGCAGTTTTGAAACATACGATATAAATTTAGTATTCATAGAGCTTTGACGTTTTTTTGAAAACTGACATTCATGACAGACCACCTCTATGGTTTACCATATCGGACTGGGTAAACATAGTCATGTAAAACACATATTGTTTACAGAGTAAATATCATAAAAAGTTGCAATGTACATACCAGAATTTCTACTATACTATGTTAGGCTATTAATAACTGAAATTTATATCCCAAAGGACAACACTGCCCCAATTCAAACTTAAAAACAGCTGTGCAAATAAAGTCAGGGTGAGGGGCAGGTGTTTAAGATATGAGGGAGGGACACATCACATATATGACCATTCAGAGATATAACTCCACAGAACCTGGTGTTTGACACATGACAGGAAATATGCTAATCTTATATACGTAAATCCCTTTCAAGTCAGTTATTTTAATACAATGATCGAACCATATAGTGGGAGATTTAAATTTTAGTTAAGGAATACTAGGACTAGACTATACATTGTACATACAAAATAAGACTACATCTATATTCCATCTATCGAAATAGTTGCGGCTAGATAGTCCAGAACAGACTCTGTTTGCCATTGTCTGCCTTTACTTACCCAATCCCACATACCAATATCTGCTAATCAATAATTATCCTGAACACTCTTTATTGTAGATTTTCCCCTTGAATTTTTCTAACCTCTAAGCCTTAACTTCAATCTCTATTTATGACCCAGTTTCCTGCCCTCTTGGATCTATGTTTTTCTCAGGTTTTCACTCTGAGCTCTACACTTCAAGGACTTTGTTTTGAGCTAGTTACTCCAGCTCTCTGCATTGTGGACTTTAATGTACCCTCCTGGGCTCTTCTGAGTTCAACTTTTGATTTGGATCTGCAAACTGGCACTTGACTAGAGCCCACCTAAGTCTCTGCATGGGAGAAGATGAAATAACTATAAATAATCTTGAACAAATTTCTATAAATCATCCTCCAGAATTCTGCTTGTCTTCTTACATAACCATAATAAATATCTGGTTTTAAACCACGCTGTTTATCAGAATTAAATATGAAGCTTCTTAAAAATACTTGTATTCAAGTCTTAAGCCTACAGATTATAATTCAGAAGATCAGAGGCAGGTCCTCATCATCTATATATTGAAAGCGTCAAATTTGATTTGGCTTGCAGCTAGAGTTAATAAACACTAATATAAAAATTATAAGGGAATGGTTCATATCTTCTCTGTTTTACTACAGCACAGACAAGATGAGAAAAATGGAGATGGAGTGTGAGAAAGAGAAAAGGGAGTAAGTTACCTTTTCCATCTGGTTTTTGAGAGGAGAAAATATGGCAGTCCAGGGCTAGGCAAAACTGTAACATAAACCAAGTTTGCTTTTATTATTCCTATCACTTATTTTTCCACGTATTTCTCTTATCTCTTGGCTTTCAAACTCTTTTCTTGACCTCCAAAGTATTTGAGGGCACTCATGTTGCATACATACCCACCCATTTCATCATATCACTCAGTCCTATTTCCTCCTGCTCATTCCTTGTTTTCGTGACAAGCAAAACTCTCAACCTTCTGTTCATTTCAAGTATGTATCAGGAAAGCAAATAACACAAAGATATTGCGATTAGCTTTTCCCACTGAAGCCTAGCATTGTTTACTTGGTAACATCAAGGATTCTTGCTAGATATTTTTGACAGGAAGACCCTTCCATGAATTGACTATGGCAATGAGAGTTTGTAGTTGCCAGTCACTGTTGTGACAAGCCTTCTGAACACTTTTTCTTATATGAATCCTGGGGCCACATACTATCATCCCACAGCAAACAACAGCAACTTCCACTCCAGAGAAGAAAAGATGAAACTGCCTCTACTCAGACAGGATTCAAGACTGATGCTTGAGAATCTGTTACCTGAGAGACTCCCATTTCTAGTATGCAAAAATTTGGAGCTATTTTGTTCAACTAATTTCTCCAGAAGACTCTAAGATTATTTTATGAATGACCAAGTAGTAAGTAAATAAACTAAGTGAATCAAGAAGAGATTCTAGGGAAACAGTTCATGGAGTAAACTGAAATGAGAAAGGAAATCTCATTCATTCTAAAAATTGTGCCTTTCTACCCAATGAAATGAACATTAGGATTATCATTATTATTGTTTCTGAGAAAGACATAAGGAAGAATAACAGTAGAAAAGACAGTTATAAAGAGAAATAGTGACTATAAAAGTCAAAGAGAACGAAACAATTGCAAACATTCCCCATGTCTTTATTTATTCTGCCTGCAATATTCTTCCCATTTCCTTGTCTGATTAACTTCTTACTCATCTTTCAGGACATCCTGGGTATCACCAAACTGAACATATCCTCAAATCCTCACAGGCTGAGATAACATGCTACTCTGCTATAAGATGACAGATACAATATCATTTCTTAAAGCACTTACTACACTATTTTGAAACTAATGCTTGAGGATAAGAAAACAGATAAAGATTGGTGCCACATTTTGTGCTCTCCAAACTCTATATTGAACTGATCATCTGTTTATTAAATTCTGGTTTATTAAAAAAAGAATACCATTGCTTTAAGTAAATATTCACTATTTAGTGAAAAAAATATATGAAATACCTGGCAATCATTAAAAAGACTAAAGCAACATTCTCTGTGCTGATATGGAAAGATTATCAAAATATGTTATATAAAAAAAGTAAGGTAATAAGAGTGTATATATTTGTTTCCCAAAACATATAAGAATATATAATGTGTTATGTGTATATGCACACCTTTTTCTGGAAAGATACACAGAAAATCAGTATGAGTCTGGGGACTTCGTATTTTCATTTTTTTCTATGTTGTCTGAATTTTCTATTCTAAATAGTTTTTACAAAAAAAAAAAAATTAAGTTACTAAGAAGGATTATCTGGCTCCTAGGATTGAGGGCTTTTTAAAAAAATCCCTTGAGGGTGAAGATGATAGCTCATACATTTTTTTATCACCGCTACTTAGTGCACAGTGGAATACAGTTGGCATTTGATGAGTATTTGTTCAACTGAACTCTGTTTGCTGTCTATTTCAGTTTCTTATCTCTTTTCCAAAGAATTAACTTTTTATGAGCCTCTCCCTCATTTCCCATTATTATACATAAAGTACCAAGTATAATGTCTTAAAGCCAGTAGCTGCTCAATAAACGTTTGTTCAATGCAATCATATTCTCTCTTAATTGTGTGAAATGCAGCTGCCAAGGTAGGAAACAGTGATTTTTTTTTCCCTATCCTACTCACTTGTTTTCAACACACATTATAACTTTATCTATATCAATCATGTTTGAGTCAATGTGCTTAATTCCAAAGATACAAAAGTCAATAAAACCCAGTATCTATACTCTCAAGGCTCATCAATCTATCAAATCTTTCCTTGGAAGGAAAGAAATGGGAGTGATTGAATATGTGGAGGCACCAATCTTCCTTCTCCCTTCACATTTTTCAAGGGCCTCTATCTAATATGCCCTATTCAAATTCATTTTAGTTAGAATACACAGTCAATGAGTACTTGTTAACAGTTTAATGCAATAATCTGTTAGAAAGGGTACCTGAAGACTGATATAAAATGGATTGGCAAAGGAGTAACTAGTCAATCTCTTAATTTTTTTAAATCTGGCAAGCAGTTTCTTTAAAAACAAACCTTTAAGAACAGTATTGAAGAACCAGATATCTGATGAATGACCAATGACATTTTAGGTGACCATTTTAGGTGCTTAGTTCTGAAGATACAAAAGTCAATAAAATCCAACATCTATACTCTCAACTAAATCTGAATCTCTACATTTTTGACAAAAACCAGACAGAGGAGAGATAAAGTTACTCACAACTCACACCTACACGACAAACTTTGATTCAAAATATAAGTTAGGAAATAAACATCCCAAACCAGCAAAATGAGGTCTGGGGATCACTCCAGATGGAGAGTAAGGTGGGACTGTAGAAAAAATGATGTGACAGACAGCAGAGTGCACTACCACAAATAGAGGATCCCATCCTTGGTGGGGAAGTACTGAGACTGCGTCTGAGACGTGGTGGTACAGAGCAATGGCTACTAGCTTATAGCAGGACCCAAAGATGGCAGTCTTAAGAAGGTACTTGCCTGAAGAGGAAAGGGAGGCACCTGGAATATGAAGGCATTGTTGGGGACCATGATTACGAAGTAAAAGGAGGAAGCAGGCAGCTGAAATCAAAGATCTTAAAATGTAGGGCAGTATCTCTGAATTTAAATATACAAAAAAGGCCTACACCTGCCCCCAAATTGAGCTAATTATTAAACCGAATTTCATTGTACCTACAGAAAAGGAAACTCTTGAACTAGGAACCAAAAAATACACCCCCAAAGCCAACACTTCCCTGCATAGAATCTTATGCTATTGCTGATTAAGGAAAATATTAAACATTTAGTATTTAAAAAACCGTGATTGTATTAAAGGTTTTTTTCCCATTTATTTTAGGAAAGATATAAAAATACTGTCAAATAATGCAAATATTTTAGTATATAGTTAAGTAGAACTTTTTTTGTTTGTTTTTAGGTTCATTTTTTCCCCCTAATTTTTATCTTGAAAATCTTTGTACTTAGGGAGAAAATAAGTTTGGTAATAACAGCATGACAATCACATATTCCCCTTCTAAATTAAACTATTAACGTTTTGCCAATTGGCTTTCTTTCCCTTGCTCTATCTCTACATATTCGTAATTTTATTTTTATGCACCATTCCTAAAATAAAATTTTCAAAACTCTGATATAAAATAATTCTAATTCGATTAATTTTATTTCATATAAATCTTTGCCAGTTCTAAGAGTGGCTTCTGTTTCACCTCAGCTCATTCCAATAGAAATGTACAATTTTAATTTCTACCTCCTAGACATGACTAATGAAAAATAACCAAAATTTCATATTCAACTGGGTTTTAAAACTGAGAAAAGACCAACTAATATCACCCTTGTGTAAAAAAAAGGATGGTAACCTAAATGTTCGTAACCTAAAACTCTTAGCAAGGGATTCTGGACACTGATAAAGATATTATCAAACTAAAATAAAAGAAAACTGTTAATACTAATAGTTTAAATAACCATCTAATCTGAACCAATGGTTTTTGAAATCATATGTTACAGAGAGATTTAACATATAAAATGGATCAAACAGGTATTTTGGTAGCTAACTGAATGAAGGGTTGGGAGTTATTATAAATCCCGCCATACTACTATGTATTCTGCTCTGCAGGCACCTTCTCACCCCGGTAGTAGAGTTTAAATACTATTATTTGAATGCAATCACACAGTTTTGCAGTTTTCTAAAATCCTAGTATGCTGACTCTTCAAAATACAGTAAAGAACTTTTTTTAGAAATATCAATATTCTTTCAGAAATGAAGAAGGCTTGGGAAATAAACATAAACTTTGAAACTCTAACTCATGACAAAATAATTTAGCTTTACTATCTCACTAAATGTATACTTCGCAAGTATTTTTTAATAGTTCTATAAAATCATACAACATAAAATTTTCAAATATTTGCAAATTTTTCAGCCCTCATTAAGACCATTTTATGACCAAAGAAACTATAATAAAATACATAGATGATGGTGCATCAAATGGCAATAATATTTTAATATTAAAATTGCAAGAAAATCAGATGCTATCTTAAATGTTAATTCAAATCATGATAATGGCCAAGAAACAGAGGAGAAATAGAAAATAGCCATTATGATCAAATAAATAAAAATTATGACATATGGGGTACTTTGTACCTTCAGTTTGGTTTTCAAACTCTTCAGATAAGAGGTGGTAGCAACAACCCACACTGCAAACTCCTTTGATTTCAGACTTGGAAGAAAATATTCGCAGAGTATTTGGAGCAAGATCACCACAAGTATGTAGACCCACCATCAAACAATCCTTTAAAGACAAGAAGAAAAAGTGAACTTTGGCAATTAAAAGGTAGATTAAAAAAACAATCCAGGTGAAGATTTT
>RJWJ010003732.1:0-83002 GCA_004363605.1 Indri indri | reverse complement strand
TGGGATACTTCACTTAGTAGAATGTGTTCCAGCTCTATCCAGGAGTATACAAGAGGTGCTATATCACCATTGTTTCTTAAAGCTGAATAGTACTCCATGGTATACATATACTACATTTTATTAATCCACTCATGTATTGATGGACACTTGGGTTGTTTCCACATCTTTGCAATTGTGAATTGTGCTGCTATAAACATTCAGGTGTAGGTGTCTTTTTCACAGAGCGACTTTTGTTCTTTTGGGTAGATGCCCAGTAATGGGATTGCTGGATCGAATGGTACTTCTAATTGTATCTCTTTAAGGTATCTCCATATTGCTTTCCAGAGAGGTTGCACTAGTTGGCAGTCCCACCAGCAGTGTATGAGTGTTCCTATCTCTCCGCATCCACACCAACATTTATCGTTTTGGGACTTTTTGATAAAGGCCAGTCTCACTGGAGATAAGTCATATCTCATTGTGGTTTTGATTTGCATTTCCCTGATGATTAGAGATGTTGAGCATTTTTTCATATGTTTTTGGGCCATTATTCTGTCTTCTTTTGAAAAGTTTCTGTTCATGTCCTTTGCCCACTTTTTGATAGGGTTGTTTGATTTTTTCTTGTTGATTTTCCTGAGTTCTAAGTAGATGCTGGTGATCAGCCCTTTATTGGATTTGTAGCATGCAAAAATTTTCTCCCATTCTGTAGGTTGTCTGTTTGCTCTTGTGACAATTTCTTTGGCTGTGCAGAAGCTTTTTAATTTGATCACGTCATTGAGGAAGGAAATAGCAGAAGATGTAAACAGGTGGAAAACCATACCATGCTCGTGGGTCAGCAGAATCAACATTGTTAAAATGTCTATACTACCCAAAGTGATCTACAGATTCAATGCAATCCCTATTAAAATACCAACATCATTCTTCACAGATGTAGAAAAATTAATTTTATGCTTCATGTGGAACCAGAGAAGACCCCGCATAGCAAAAACAATTCTAGGCAATAAAAACAAAATAGGAGGCATCAATTTACCAGACTTCAAACTCTATTACAAAGCTGTAATATTAAAATCAGCTTGGTACTGGCACAAAAACAGAGCCATTGACCAGTGGAACAGAACTGAGAACCCAGATATTCATTACTTTCTAATTTTTATTTTTTAATTATAAATTGACAAATTATAGTTTGTATATATATGAGCTACAAAATGATTTATGAATACAACATGGAATAATTGCATCAAGCTAATTAACTTATCCATCACTGCAAATACTTATTTTTTGTGGGGAGAATGTTTGAAATTTATGGTCTCAGCAATTTTGAAATGTACAAGACATTATTATTTACTGTATTCCCCGTGCTATACAGTATATCTCAAAGAAAAAAACTTATTCCTCCTGTCTAATCAAGGCTCTGTGCCCTTCAATCATCATCCCCTCATCCCTCCCCACCACCACCCGCAGCCTCTGGTAACCACCATTCTACCCTCTGCTGCTTTGAGATCGATTGTTTTAGGTTCCACACGTGAGTAAGAACATGTGGTGTTTGTCTTTCTGTGTCTGGCTTATTGCACTTAGCATAATGGTCTCTGATTCCATCCATGTTTTTGCAAATGACAAAATTTCTTTAGTATCTGAATAGTATTCCACTGTGCATATATACCACATTTTTTTAATTGACTCATCTGTTGATGAACACTGAGGTTGATTCCATAATTTGGCTATTGTGAACAGTGTTGCAGTGAACATGGTAGTACAGATATCTCTTTGACATACTGATTTCAAATCTTTTGGGTAAATATCCAGAAGTGGGATTGCTGACTCATATGGCAATTTTATTTTTAGTTTTGTGAGGAACCTCCATACAGTTTTCTGTATTGGCTGTATTACATTCACACCAACAGTGTACAGGCATTCTCTTTTCTCAATATCCTTGCCAACACTTATCTTTGTCTTTTTGATAATAGCCATTGTGACAGGTGTGATATAATATCTCATCGTGACTTTAATTTGCATTTCCCTAATAATTAGTGATGTTGAGCATTTTTTATATATGTTCTGGCCATGTATATACCTTCTTTTGAGGGGACCTTGCCCATTTTTTAATCCAATTATTTTCTTTCTATAGAGTAGTTTGAGTTCCTTATATATTTTGGATATTAACCCATTATCAGATGTATGGCTTGCAATTATTTTTCTCCCATTCTGCGTTGTCTCTTCATTCTGCTGTTTCCTTTGTGCAGGAGCTTCTTATTTTAATGTAATGCCAGTTGCCCATTTTTCTTCTTTTATTGCCTTACACTTTTGGAATCAAATCTAAAAAATCATTGCCCCGACCGATGTTGTGTAGCTTTCCCCCTGTATTAGTCTGTTTTGGGTTGTTATAAAGGAATTCCTGAGGCTGGGTAATTTATAAAGAAAAGAGTTATTTGGCTCAAGGTTCTGCAGGCTGTACAAGAAGCATCAGACCAGCACCTGCTTCTGGTGAGGGCTTCACGGAGCTTCCAAACAAAGCGGAAGGGGAAGGGGGAGCAGGTGTGTCACGTGGTAAGAGAAGGAGCAAGAAGGGGAAGGAGGAGGTGCCAGCCTCTTTTGAACAACCAGCTCTTGTGTGAACTAATAAAGCAAGAACTCAGTCATTATCGTGGGGAGGGCATCAAGCCATTCATGAAGGATCCACCCTCATGACCCAAATACCTTCCACCAGGCCCCACACCCAACACTGGGGGTCGAATTTCAATATGAGATTTGGAGGGGACAAGTATCCAAACTATATCATGCCCCTATGCTTTCTTCTATCAGTTTGACAGTTTCAAGTCTTATGTTTAAGACTTTAATTCGTTTCACGTTGATTTTTGTACATGGAGTGAGATAAGGGTCTAGCTTCATTCTTCTGAATGTGGATATCCAGTTTTCCCAGCACCGTTTACTGAAGAGATTGTCCTTTTCCGAATGTGTGTACTTGGCACCCTTGTTGAAGATTAATTAACCACAAATGGGTAGTGGAGGTTCATTTCTCGGTTATTTGTTTCATTGGTCAATAAGTATTTTTATGCCAGTATCATGTCTTAATTATCATCACTTTCTAGTATAGTTCGAAATCAGGTACTATGATGCCTCTGGCTTTGTTCCCTTTGCTCATGATTGACTTGGCTATTTGGGGTTTTTATATGGTTACATGTGAAATTTAGAATTGTTTTTTCTATTTCTGTGAAAAGTGACATTGGAATTTTGATAGGGATCACGTTGAATCCATAGATCACTTTGGGTAGTATGAAAATCTTAATATTAATTCTTCCAATTCTTGAACATAGGTTATATTTCCATTTATTTGTGTCTTCAATTTCTTTCATTAAGGTTTTATAGTTTTGAGTATACAGATCTTTCACCTCCTTGGTTAAATTTATTTCTAAGTATTATCCATTAATTATTGGATGGATACTTTGATTCCAGTTTGTGCTTTTACAAATAAAACTACTGTGAAGATTTATATATGTCTTTGTGTGGTCATATGCATTTGTTTCTCTTCCAAATTTCCTAGGGGTGGAATGGCTGGATCATATGGTAACATACATTTATATTAAACATTTTAAGAAAATCAAACACTTTTCCAAAGTAGTTGTATCATTTTATACCCCTACTAGTAGTTTATGAGAGTTCTAGGATTTCCCCATCCTCAAAACACTTGTTTGGTCTGTCCTTTTAAATTGAGACATTTAGGAGGTGTTTAGTAGTATCTCATTGTGGTTTTAATTTAAATCTTTTAGATAAGATGTTGAGCATCTTTTCATGTGCTATTTGCCATTTATATATCTTAGTGAGGTGTCTGTTTTTATATCGTTTTTATCTGTTTTTATATTGGGTTATTTGTTGAGATGTAAGAGTTCATTATTTTTAAGTCACCTGTCAGATTTATGCCGTCAAGTGTTCTTAGGTAAAAGTTTATCTTTTCATTTTTTATAACATGCTCTTCATAGGACATGTTATACAAAAGCTTAAAATTTTTACGAAGTCCAATTTAAGAATTTTGTCTTTTACAATTCAAGCTTTTTGCATCTTTTTTCCAAAATCTTTGCCATATCTAAGACTAAGAATACCTCTTATTTTCTTATAGCAGTTTTATAGTTTCAACAATTACATTTAAGTCTATTATCAATTTCAAGCTAATTTCTATGTCTGCAAAGAGTTAAGGGTCAAGGTTCATTTTTTGAGTATGACTGTCCAGATGCCCTACACCTTCATTGGACAGATTTTCTTTTCCTCATTGAATTGCCTTAACAACTTTGTCAAATCTATTGGCTATATATCCGCATGTTTATTTCTGGATCTGTGGTCTGTTCCAGTGATCTATATGTCTTTTATACCAATATCATATTTTTATTATAGCTTCACAATAAATCTTAAAATCAGGTAATAATAAGAGTTCCGACACTGGTGTTGGGTTTTTAGTTTGTGGTTTTGGGTTTTGTCTTTCTTTTTTTAACTTAAGACTGTTCTAAGACCTTTCATTTTCCATAAAAATTTTAAGATAAATTGTAAAAGTTTCTTCCAAAAGAAGCCTGCTGGTATTTTGACTAGGATTGCATTGTGTCTATAGATCAGTTTGGAGAGAATTGGCATCTTAATAGTATCGAGTCTTCTAATCCATACGCATAGCATTGCTTGATTTATTTGGGTCTTTTTCAGTTTTTCTCAAGAATATTTTGCAGTAACAATGAAAGTGTCTTGCACATATTTTGGCACCTAAACTGTTAAATGGGGATTACAGAAGCCCACATCCCAGGAGTAAGGATATGGGTTAAGCAAGGATGTGCATGCAGAGTGCATCAGAAGAACTCCACCAGCACCACCTGTCAAACGGCCAAAGGCTATCTCAATGAAGAAAAAAACCCTTAGACTGGGTATTTTTTTTTTAAGGTCTATTTAACTAAATAATAATTTGGCAAGTCTAGTATGATACGAAACTTGCTTTCTTAACCACTATGTTGTTCTGTCTCCCAATCAAAACACTGGCACTCAGCCGTATAACTATATACTATCCTGATTGTGTTAATAATTTCAATTCAGGAATTAACTTTAAAATGTTTTTGATTATAAGTTAAAATGTCATTGGATTCTCCACGCTGTTACTTCAAAACTCCACAATCCCTCACACCTTCCACCTGTTCATCTTTTTCGTTACATACTACGTTGTAGTCATTTATGTTAGTAGTCTGTGGTTCTCTGTACAATTACTCTTTCAAAGTACATTAGTTCCCCCTTATTTATGGTTTCATTTTCCGCAGTTGGTCCAAAAATATTATATATGATATTTTGAGAGAAACTATATTTACATAACTTTTATTATAGTATACTGTTATTGTTAATCTCTTACTGTGCCTAATTTATAAATTAAACTTTACATAGCTATGTATGTATAGGTAAATCCATAGTATACATAGGGTTTAGTACTATCTGCAGCTGTGGCACCCACAGGGGGTTTTGGAATGTATTTCCCATGGATAAGGGGAGACCATTGCAATTCTTTCCAAAATGAAATTGCTAATATATATGACACCTTGTAGGATCCCCTTTAAGGGACTGGAATGAAATACGTTCATGTCTTAAACATGAAAATGTTAAAAGAAGATCTATAGTATGTTTTCTGTGATGAATTCCTAACAATATTCCCACAACTTAGATAAATTACTGACCATCTGCTATGGCAAAGTAGGGCTCAATCAAAATAGTCTATTTAATGCTTTTGATGTCATTCCATGAAAAAGGTACATTCTGTTCTTCCCTATGATATAAATTTCCTCCTCTGTGGTTTCCCCAGGGTCAAGCCCAACAATGGTTTGTAGCCTCATTTCAAAGGCATGGCTCAAATGCATGTTTTCCCATTTGGAACCATTTTTTAATTTTGCCCCTTTTATGTTATTTCAGTTCTTTATCTTGACTGTTTATGAAATAGACCTGTACATTCCTGGCAGCTGATAAAGTCTTGCGTATTGTTAAGGAAACTTCTGTTTTAGATTCTGCAAGGCAAGGTCATTTTCTCTCTCTTGATGTCTCCCTCAGCTTTCCCAAGGTAACCTTGTTAGTTTTCAGGCCTTGTGAAAGACAGGTTGTGGAAGAAAAAAGGGGCCCTCAGCAGTCCACTGTTCAGCCTGTCTTGTGATGAGAAGTTAAGCAAGTCCAAAAGGGCATAGTCCACCCCCAGAGTTCTCCAGCTTGCTTCGGGCAAGGTCTGGAAAGACCTTTAGGGTATGCTCTGTTGACAATACAGGTCAGTAGAGCGATACATCAAAAAGAATTCTTTTCCAGACGATTTGAACGTTGGCTTTTTGACCACGTAACACTGACAGGCTAGGAAAAATTTAGGAAGTTAAGTCCAATGTAAAGTTGCCCCAGAGTTCTTGCCAAAGTGTCATATCACTCAGACACTGCCAAGGCCAAAAAAGAACTATCTATTAACCCTTTCTCCCACATCTACTGAAGTTTTCCAGAACTCTGAATCCACTCAATCATTATCTCACTTCATTTTTCACTTGCTTGTTCAATTGGTTTGCTTTGCTGGGTATTAGGCATTTAGAAACAAGTCAGTCCATGTCTCTCAGCCATTCACAGCCCAGTAGAAGAGTCAGACTGACCAAGCAATTTAGGCTCAAAAATCAGTTTGGGTTCAAGTTTTTGCTCCATTTACTCATTAGCTATGTGACCTTGTACAAGTGGCTGGTCCAAAAGCCAAGGTGAGAATCCTAAGAGGAGCTTGCTTCGGGATGTATCTCTATATCATCCTACATAGCTATATACCTTAAGCTTCAGTTTCCTCATCTGTAATATGAAGATA
This sequence comes from Indri indri, assembly GCA_004363605.1. Classification (NCBI taxonomy): domain Eukaryota; kingdom Metazoa; phylum Chordata; class Mammalia; order Primates; family Indriidae; genus Indri; species Indri indri. Next base: position 76,197 of record RJWJ010003732.1, on the reverse strand, counting down.
ATAAAATCACCTGCTACACAGAGGTAACCTAGATAAAGTGAACACATAATATTATCATTAAGTATTCGCTATACAGAATGCAATAAAGCCAGATAGGTGTGGTTGAGGATATGCGATTGACGTCAAAAGTAACATGTGAGCTGCAACCACACACTTTGGCAGGTTGAAGAGGGGAGAGGAGGAAATGTGCTTGGTGTGAGAGTATTTTTTTCGGAATCCAGCAAAAGGAGTTGTACAAGTTGACACATGAAGAGAAGTCAGAAGCCAGAATGAGGAGAGCTTTGAATACCACAAATGGGAGTCTGTATTTATTCATCAGACAGTGGGAAGCCATCAAAGGTTTCCGTGCGGGAAAAGGACATGATAACAGCTATGGTCAGAAAGTTGAGGCAGGTGACCCTTTAGGAGGTTATTACAAGAATCTAATAAGGTAGAAAAGAGACCTGAACCCAAATGGCTGGCAAATAGTAGGTATTTGACAAATGTTTGTTGAATGAAGGAAAGGAGGAAAGAGGGAAAGAAAGAATAATTTATTAACAAAAATAATACCTAGAAGTAGTAAGATGTGTGCTGAAACCATAGCATAGGATAATTCAAAATTAAGATGAGCATTTCCCCACATACTAGGGAAGAAAAAAATTCAATTTCCAGCATCAGTCAGGGTTTAAAATATATGTATATTTAAACTTTCTTATCTTTTATAGAATTATATAATACAATATAGATGCTTAGAAACAAAATTTTCCTAACATAGTTTAAAATTTTTCTTTTGTTTATTTCAGAATTTTATGGGGGTATGCACATTTTGGTTACGTACTTTGCTTTTGTGTGTGTGTATTTTTATGTGCGTGTTCACATGTGCACTAAGTGTAGGAGAACATGATTTGTAACAACTGGAGAACAAAGCCTTGTGAATGGTGATTTAAGAATCCCCTCTATGTGCTGTGCATTGACCTCTACTGCATTTTTCAAAAACAATCTCAGAGCTACCTACTCCTGAGGATCTTGGTGGAATGTAACATCCACCAATTTTACACCCCATCCAAATTCCACCAAGACTAAACTCACAGAGAAAAAGTCATATTTTCCTATGGAGTTTATGTCCAGCCAGTGCCACTCAGCTTGCAGCCTTGTATAATGGTAAGACTCCAGGACTTAGCATCAGAAAGACCCAGAACTTTAGCTCTGAAACTCTGACGCTTTTGCAAGCGTCGATAAATCAGTCATTTTCCTCCTCTATAAAATGGAGGTAACAATCGCTGTTGTGAGAACAGAGTAGGATGACAATGCAAGTGAAACGAGTGACAATGACCAAGACTTCCAGTATCACTTCCACACACCAGCCCCTGTTCTATGTGTTGTCCATATACTGACTCATGTCATCCTAGGTTAGGTGCTGCTATTTTCCCATTCTACACAAGAAATGTTACTGAAAAATAATAAATGCTTAATTAATGACTCTAATTTTTTGTCTCATAAGCTTTATCGCCCAGGATGGGCAGCTTTTTAGTTTTGCTGTTATTTATCATATCACCACAGCTGCCACCCCTCTCAGTATAGTGTAACATGGGGCAGAGAATGTGTCTTACAATTGCTTTAGTACAGGACTCTAATAACTAAGACAAAACAAAACATAAGAATAGAAAATTAAAAATCCTCAAACATCCTATATTTCTCTCTTCGATGGTTATTGTAGAGTCCATTGTCCTGAGTCTAATCTCTTCTAAATAGAAAAAGGATGTGAGGCTTAGAGTGATTTGTAGGAGTTTTGTGTTCTTGATGTAATAACATTAATACGTTACTCTTAGAAGTGCAGGGTCAGAGAGGAAAGATTAGCCGAGAATGGCTTCTCCTCAAAATAAAAGCATCTGGAGCAAAGAAACTAGATTATTCTTCCCAAAGGGCCTCGATGAGCGCAGAACAGGCTCTATAAGGGGTGAGCCCAGGTGGGCTGAGCTACCAGCGAGTAAGAAGGGGCTGGTAGCCAAGGCGCACAGCGTGTGCTCCTACAAACCTGCAGGGACACTTCCCTGGAAAGACAAAAGCTGTGCTCAGAGACGGCTCTAGGCATGACAAGAGCAGACAGTGCCACGCGTGGAGAGATGGAGAACTGGCATAGAAGGATGGGGTGCCAGAGGGTTCCTGAGCCCAGGACAGGAGAGGTCCTTGCCCCTCTTTGGGGACTGAGTGATCTGTCGGTGATGCTCCTGTGGAACTTAAACCCCACAGATTTGACACTGATTGTTTTTTAATAAATTTAGGGATACAAGTGGGTTTTGGTTACACGGATGAATTATATAGTGTTTTTAGTGTACCTGTCACCAGATAGGGACTTGACATTTAAATCTCACCCTAAAATCTTGGGCATGCCCATAGTTCAGGGTATTTAGTGCAGCACTCACATTTTCCATAAAAGGGACCTCAGCCTTTTGTACCAAGTCACATTTGACCAAAGGGTTGTGGACACAGAAGAGGATATGGAATGGCAACTGAAGACATGGGGAGCAGTCCTCAGAGGGACCTGTCCTTGCCAGGTCAGCATCCCACCCCACACCCTCTCCTCTGGTTCCTTCCAGGTTATGATGACCAGACCTCCTGCCCCAGTGACCACACCACCCCCATACTTGAGGCAAGCTCCTGTCCACTGTGGATATGTTTAGGAAACACAAAAGATAGGGACCATGCAGGCCCTACCCTCTAAAAGCATATCATTGCCCTATACTAGCGGAGAAGTGGAACGAACACTCGACTAGGAGTCAGAAAGCCTGGATTCTGGTCCTGATCCTGATGCTTTCTTGAAACTGGCTTGGAACCATTTATTAAATATTTCCAAACCTGTTTCATCATTTTAAAGGGGCAATTGGTCATGCCTCATCGATTTATTAAGGAAATCAAAACTAATAGCTAACATGTGAGAGGTCTGTCCGGAAAGTATCCAGCCATTGTTAATATAGCAAGAACAGTTTGCACAACATCAATGTAACCTGGCAGCCAAGGAGAGAGGACTGGGATGCACATGTGTGAACAATGACAACTTCGCTGTACTAGTCAGTGGGGTGGTAGATGCCATGGAGTGAGCGTGTGTACTGTGTGGCCGTTGTATTCAAAATGACTGAGTAAATAGAGCAACGAATCTGCATCACATTTTGCATTAAGCTTGAACATTCCTCCATGGAAGCTATCCAGATAATTCAGAAGGTTTTCAGGGATGAAGCAATGAGTGCAGCACAAATAAAATTGTGGCATAAATGCTTCAAAGATGGTCGAGAATCTGTTGAAAGTGATCCACATTCTGGAAGGCCTGCAACGAGCAGAACACCTGAGAATGTTGAACATGCATGGGTTGGATTAAGAGATGCTGGGAGAACTGTGTGAGGTCCCAAAGTGCCTACTTTGAAGGGGACTGAGGCATCATTGTCCTTTGTACAATGATTCTTGTATCTTCAATAAATGTCTCTATTTTTCATATGACGTGGCTGGATACTTTCTGGACAGACCTTGTATATAGACCTTAACTCTGTGCCAAGCACTGTTCTAAGTGCTTCACATATAAATAATTTGATCATTAAACAATCTTGTCATATAGGTACTACTATTATTCCCATTTTGTAGATAAAGAAACTGAGGTATTTAGAGGCTCAGTAACTTGTATGAAGTGACAAGCAGATAAAGGGCAGAGCTGGGATTAGAATCCACACTATCTGCCTCGAGGGCGGGTCCAACCACTGAAAACCGTAAAATGCTATTCAAATAAGGCATCATTGTTCCTACAATTTGGGATACGGAGTAGATAGATGTTAAAGGACTGAACAAGAACCAGCTAGCACAAGTTCACCCGGGCACAGAATGAAGTACTCACACCCAGGGGAGGTGCTGCAAATGTTTCCACAAGTGCTTCCATCCTGTGGCATTTCCTGCTAGATGAGAGAAGCGGGGACACTTGGAGAGCACTTTCCTTGTATAAAGCTGTCCTTGCTGAGGCAATTTCAGGTTCCTCCGTACTGGTCACACAGGCACTTTTCTCACAGGTTTCCGTCAGCTGCTATGAAGCTGAGATTTAATGTCCATTATCCAAGCAGAAAGAGCACGAGCACATCCAGTGATGTGTTCTCTAGCAGTTTGCAAGCTCCTTTTCTATAATAGGTGCTCAGAGAATCCATTGGAGTGAGGCTGGGAAGAGGCAATTCTTTAAAGCTCAAGAAGGCATTAGCAGGACAGATAATCTGAAACAACCAAGTCTTGGCGAGTTTATTGTCAGTCGAGACATGCAGGACTTGTTCATAAGTGAGGTTATGAAGCAAAGCATACAAGTGCAGTTGTAAAACTGCAGTTGAATCCACACACACCTCATTGCAGTCCTCCTATATTCAAACAACACTTTAAATTTTGATTGGATTATGTTTAAAGAATTGAAAGCATCATTATCAGGAATATAACTTTCACATGCTTATAAGGTAATAAGCATTTACTTTATGAGGAAGGTGACATATTTGCAGCTGTTAGAAAATATTAGGAGTATCTACCATTTTTGCAGGTCAAGTTTTACTCAGGATAAACTTTGGATTTAATCAGATCTAGAACAAGATTCTCCTGTTTTCTTGGTACACACATGCACGGGCAAACACACACCCCTACTGTGTATGATGGAAGAATCAGGGGAGGGATGGGCGTTGGTGGGTGGTGAAGGCTTGATAGATTTTCTGCTGTAAGTGTCAGTGAGGAGTAGACTAATTCTCCTTTCCTGTCACATTGTTTGAAACAAAATATTTCTCCCCAAACCATATGACTCCAATAACCTTGGTAGCAGCCTTGCCAGTTCTGATGGAACAAGAGGCTGTGACACTTGATGCCACAGATTTGCTTGTCATCTCTACCGTCGATTCATGCTGGCCCAGTTACTGGGCTGCAGAAAGCTGTCATCAGCTAATCTGCTTGGAATGTCAAGGAAAGCAGAGCTGAAGTCCTGACTATGAATCTTCTCTCCCGAACACTCTCTGCTGGGCTCTGACGAATGCAGAAAGAGCTGGCAGCAGAGCAGGGTTCTGATTCACTGTGCTGGTGTGTGCCCACTCGAGTGCCACTGAGACTGGGTATTGTCAGTCAGCCGTCTCCCGGGTGCTGAATTCTCATTTAAGCTTTTGTATTTAACAGGAAACTCAGAGTTCTCTCTCTCTGGAGTTTCAAATGAAGTTCGAATCAGATGTAATTTACAGTTTTATAAGGCTATGCAATATCTTCTGTCTCTGTAAGTAGCTCAGAAACGGAATCGCCTTTTTAATGATTATAACCCCTCATTCTCAAATTTGCATTAATGTGTGCTCCCTAACAAGATAAAAACATTTCCCCACCAAGCACATCCATATGAGGGTTATGCTCATGCGCTTAGTGTTCCCAGGTACGAAGCTGTTTTATTTTAGCTGCTGTGACTTGACTTGCCTTGTTTTAAGGGCAATTTGAATGCATGGGATTCATTGGAACACAGATGCACGCTCCTCATCTTTCAAAACAATCAGCAGCTAGCTTACAACAGGCTGTGATTAATGCAGGGCTTTCATGGAAATGCAAGCCAACGTGTCTCTAATTGTTTAGCAACAAACATAGACCCCCATCGAATGCTCTGGAAATTAACACTCTTTGTAAGAGCCAAATCAAATATTGTATTCTGGCCCTACAGACCACAAGCATCTAACCGTCCACAGGTACTACTTTTTATCTCTAAAACAACTATGCTCTTCAGTAGACAAAGATTTTTGGTTGGAGGGAGTCTGGATTTTTAGCAAGGTCTTTTAAAAGTGTGTGATGTTCCTAGTCTTACATATACACTGGAATTTAATGTCAATACCACCTAACATCAAATTTGCATGTGGGTAGAATAATTTCTGTAGGAAAAACATGCTAACAGAATACTAAAATCTGAACTAGGTAAGAGCGAAGAAGTATGTTTATCCTGGTTTCTTTTTTTATGTAACTGTTTTGAACATGTCTCAATATTTAAGTTTCAGGCTTTAATGTTATTTTCTTTTTGAAAAACACTTTCCCAATATCTCTTGAAAGCCCTTACCACCCCCACCTTAACACAGGGGTCCCTGTTTGCACAATGGCTGATATGAGAGGTCACATAAATATCATAAGCAATTTAGGAGGAATCAGTCATGGTTCACTCAGGAAAAAAAAGAAATCGTACCAGTTATTGCAACAAAAATAACTTAATATTAAGAGAATTGATTAAACAGGTATTGGAGAACTAAAAGAGTAAAAATGGGAAGAATGAGGTAATAGACAGTGATATTGATGATCCTGACAGAGTCACTGTCTTCCACCTCCACATCTTGCCCCACCGGAAGGTCTTCAGGGGCAATAACACATGGCATTGTCATCTCCTATGATAATAATGCCTCCTTCTGAAATATCTCCTGAAGGACCTGCCTGAGGCTGTTTTACAGTTAATTTTTTTAAAAAATAGAAGGAATACACTCTAAAAATAACGATATAAAGCATTGTGTGTACAGAAGCCAGTAACAGACATTTATTACCATTATCAAGTATTATGTACTGAAAATTATTGTATGCGCTATACTTTTATGACTGCAGCTCAGGTTTCTTTACAGCAGTATCATCACAAACATGTCAGTAACACATTGAGCTATGATATTCTGACAGTGTCTTCCTCACTAGGCAATAGGAATTTGTTAGCTCCATTATGATCTTAGAGGACCACCATCATATGTGTGCTTCATAGTCGACCGAAACGTCATTAAGTGGCATAGAACTATAGATAATACAAAATATTACCAGGAAATGCTATGAAGAAAAATAGAGCATGTTAAAAGAATTGAGAGTAACAGGGGAGTCAGAATGTGTTCTTTCAGGAGGTGACATATAACAGAGAGATAAGTAAAGGGAACAGTTAATCCTTGCAAATATTTGAGTGAAGGACATTTTTGAAATAAAATCAAGTACAATAACACAGAGGTGGGTGAATCTTGTTATGCTCCAGGAACAGAAATAAGAACAGGCAAGAATCACAGGAGAAGAGGTTAAAGAGATTGACTAGAGTCAGAAAAGGTCATGCTTTGCTGTCTTTTACTCTGAATGAGATGGCAAGTTTCTGGAGTGTTTTGAGCAGAGGAGATTTGACTTACAAAAGAATTACTATGGAGACTCTATGGCCACTAGACTGCAGGAAGTCAAGAGTGGACATCGGGAGACAGCAATCTATTGCAATATTCTCGGAGAAAAAGAGACAATGGTGGCTTGGGCTATTAAAGAGAGTAAAAATTTGTTGGATTCTCAATATATTTTGAAAGCATAGCCAATTGGACTTGCTTATAAATTATATCTGGAGTTTGGGAGAGAGAAATCAAGATTGACTCTAAGCATTTTAGCTTGAGTGACTGGGTGAATGGTGGTGTCTTTTTCTAAGGTGGAGAATATGGAGGTGGAACAGGTGTTTTTTGGTAAGGAGGGGTTGTGGGTACCATAAGATTCAAGTGCTGAATTTAAATTTCCTACGACTTCTAAACATTTAAGACAGATGTTGAGTAAACATTAAATAAGAATCTGAAATTCAGAAGGTATAAATTTGTGAGTCATCCACTAACAAGAAAACCAGAGAAATAATCCTGGTACCCCTACATTCAAATGTTGAGAGGAGATAGTAATAGATTTATCAACATACTGGAAAGAGAGACCAGTGAGGTTGGTCAAGAGCCTAGGAAACTTTGGTATGCCTAAAGCCAAGTGAATAAAAGAAAAGAGAATGGTCAGTGTGTTAAATGCAGCCAAAAGATTGACCAAGATAAAAACTGAGACTCAATCTCGGGTTAATAATATTGCATGATTTTTCCTCAAATATCACCAGCACAACCTGTTACTAGGACAAAGCTGAATGTATTGCTTACTGAGGTAAAGGAGAAGACCATCTTGACAGAGCTTTGGCAGAGCTTTGGTAGGGGGTGAGGATTGGCAGGACTAGAGAGACAGGATCAAATTTCATTAAATATTTGATTTAAGGCAGCTCTTTCAATACAGGAAAGAGACTCAGATTGGGTAAGGACCATGCCATAACAGTTTAGGATGCGTAGAAACAGCAAGGTGAGACTTTTGAGGTAAGAAGTGCCAAAAGTCAGGTTAATGCTTACTCTTAACTGTTAAGAGTTGATGAATCTTTGGGGGAAGTTTCTGTTATTAATAATCAAGTTATTTTCTGGGCAAGAGTCACCTGGATAAAATCATGTTAATGAAGACAATAGAATAGGAAAGTCCTGTTAACATGGGCAGTAAACTGTGTGGGAGATAGAGGGTTTTGGTCTTCAGTGTCCATGCTACGTGTGAGGGTAGGTTGATTCACAGCAACGTGGAAGTAACTGACCTTGATGAGGAGTTTCAGCAGGGTGATGGGCAGGAAATCTGTTGGAGTGTATTCGAGAGAGAACGGGGAAAAGAAGTGGCGATTGTGAAATAGACAATACTTTCTGGAAGTTTTGCTCTAAAGAAATGGTGGCTAGAAGGAGGATTTGCAATTTGCAGTCCAGGTGGGTTTTTTTGTTCAAGATGAAAGAATAACATGTTCATTAGCTGATAGGAATAATCCATTAGAGAAGAAAAATTAACATTGATGGAGGAAAATTTTAAATTTTCTTGGCATAATTGTCTATTGGAAAAATTCAAAATTAGACACCTATCTACCTCATATACAAAATATTTGGATTAAAGATCTAATTGTACAAAATGAAACTAAAATATACGATTCTTCTATAAAATGTAAACTTGGGGTTGCCTTTAGTTCATTTTTTGTTGCTATAACAGAATACCTCAAACCGGGTAATTTATAAAGAAAATTTATATTTAGCTCATGGTTCTGAAGGCTGGGGAGTCCAAAAGCGTGGTGCCAGCATCTGTTCAGCTTCTGGTGAGGGCATTCCTGCTGCATTACAACATAGCAGAAGGCATCATGTGGCAAGAGGGCAAAAGTGTGCGTGTCACCTCAGGTCTCTCTTCCTGCTCTTATAAAGCCACCAGTCCCATCATGGGAACCCCACCCTGATGACCTTATCTTACACTGCTTATCACCCAAAGTCCCCACCTTCAGTGAGCATATGAATTTTGGGATTAAGTTTCCAACACATGAAATTTGGGGGGACACATTCAAACCATAGCAAGGGTTGAGGTAGAGAGGGAAAGTAATTCTTAGGACAGGAAATCCAAGAACCATAAAAGAAAATACTGATAGATTTTACCTCATAAAAAATTGAAACTTTCCATATGGCAAAAAAACACTGAGCAAAGCCAAGAACAAAAGATAGATTGGGGGAAAAAAAATAGTTGGAAAACATATGGTAGGAAAAGGGTTAATAGCATGAAAACACCAGGAAATTCTTTACATTAGTAAAAAAAGATACAAAAGAAAATCTAGTAAAAAAAACAGATAAAATATTAGAAAAGAAAATGACAAGAGAAAATGCAAATGCCTAATAAATATATGAAAATATATTTAATCCCACTAAAGTCTTTTAATGCAAATTAAAACAATAATGACTCATTGTTATCAGGATACTTGCAATAGTTAAAAGCATTGATTACATCCAGTGCTGGTGAGTGTATAAGAAAATGAACTCTTTCATTTACTATTGGTATTAGGGTGAATTGCTATTTGCTTTTTGTAAATTAATCTGGCAGCATCTATTAAAATTAAATAGGCACAAATTTGATTCAACAATTTTACTTGTAGTTATCTTAGACAAGTAAAAATATTTACATATAGTCATTTTATTGAAGCATTGTTAACAGCAAAAAACTGGCGGGAAAAACTTGAAGGCAATTAACATGAAAAATATTAAATTCCACCAGAATCAGACTACACAATGTTGTTTTGCAACTACAGAAAAGAATGCACAAGCTTTGCATGTAATGACCTGTGAAATGCCCATGATATATCTTTAACAGCTTTATTGATATATAATTCACATATCATAAAATCCACTCATTTAAAGTATACAGTTCAGTGGTTTTTAGTGTATTCAGACTTGTACAACCACTACCACTGCTTTCAGAATGTTTTCATCACTCCAAGAACAAAAACAGTATCCATTAGCAGTCACTCCCATTTTCTCACTCTTCCCCCACCACTAAGCTCCAGGCAACCACTAATCTACTTTCTGTCTCTTATACTGTCTTAGTCTGTTCTGCCATAACAAAATATCTTAGACTTGGATAGCTTATAAACAACAGAAATTTCCCTCTCACAGTTCTGGATGTCCATGGTTAGTTAATGATGCTTCTTCCATCTTTTGGATATGTTCTTATTTTGTTTACTTCGGGGTCTTTAAAAGTCTGGTTTCTAAATAAACTATGCACAGTTTGAAGAATATTCAAATAGTACCTAAAGGTGTATCTGAGCTTTAAGGAAAGCTCTGTGGCAGCCATGGAGTAGCTACAAGTAGAGCAGTTGGCTGATATCAGTTATTAACACCTTTAGGTCTAACAGTCTCTATTTTTGTAATTCTTGTGTTCCCTTCTTGAAATCTCTTATCTGATCCCCTATAAATAAGGATAATTAATTTATTTTTATTTTGGTAAGAGAATCAGAGAATCAAAATGTTATTTTCAGCTATTTTAAAAAAATTTTCTTTTTTTCTCAACTATGAATTTGTTACATAAAGCTATAAAATTCTATATCTATATGTTATTTCCTAGGACCATCATCTAGAATAAAGTAGGATTTGAGATGAAATGTTTGCTTTACAACAAATTTTTCTAAAACAACTCTGCATATTGATATGTATTTGCAACTAGAATATACCAAGTGTCAAAACGTTATTTTCTTTACCACGACAATCACATTTAAGACTTAGGCTATATGATAGAAGTTCACATTTCTGTCTTGAGCTTTGGATTGGAAACTTCATTGCCTTCGTCATGAGTCTTGTGCAGTATGGCCATCATCTGCACAGCTGGCAGGCTAAAAAGGCCAAATAAAATAAACTTTGAGCATAACCATAGATTTCTTTCCATATGTTTACCATGATTCAGAGAGCACAGAGTAGTGAAAGATTCATACCTGACTTTCTGTTCGTATTTCAATGGAAGCTGATAACAGAATTATTTATTTATAGAAAATGAACGCTATCATCTTGATTTTCAAGGAGGATATAAATGATAAGGGGTTCCAAAAGCCAACACGGCATAATGTAAAGCAAACACAGGGACAGGTTTAACCTAATAAAGAAAAAGCTTTGAAGAAAATCATAGAACTTAAGTGAAATCTGCTGATTGAGCACCGAGAGTAAGGCTAAAAGCAAGAGTAGAGCTTGAGTCGAAGAGTCACTCCCCAGGATGATGTTGGAGTTCTGATTTGAGAAAGAACTGTGGGATGGAGATAGATAAGTCTTGGAGTTGGTCCGGAGCCTTTCAGCTATTCGGGGAGTTGATGATGTTTTTGTGGTAGGGCGAAAGGAAAGAAATAAATAAGAAGCAGGTGAGCCATAGGTGGCTTATTTTCTCTGTAGAACACTGAGGTTGCCTCTGTGAGCACTGCAATAGCATTAACACGCGAGAATGAGAAGAATGATGCATTCTGTCTCCTAAGGACTGTGGCCCATGGATTCTTCTGCTGGGAATTATGCTGAATGCACCCAGAAAATTAGAATCTTCTGGTTAACTCCACAAAATAATGTGTGCCTCATGAAGAAAGACGCCAGGCAAATTTGGGTCAATTCATCAAACACTAGAGTTTAGCTATTTCTGAAAAAAGAAATGTCAGGTCTAGTAAAGTTCTTCACTGATTTTATTCATATTCTTAATCATAGGTGCCATTTATTGAGTGCATATTATGTACCAGAGATTTATGACATATATTGTCTATTATACTTACTACAACACTGAGACCTGGAGATATTTATCTCTATATTATCAGATAAGGAAACTGAGGACAAAAGGTACAATGACCTGCCCTGAGTCACACAGCTGCCATGTGACAAAGCAAAAATTTGAATTCGGATGTTTCTGACTGAAAAAAATCTACATCTTTGATGCTTTGGATCTGAAACCTATGTATGTGTTGTACACAGCTTTTTTTTTTTTTTTTTAAGATTGTATGTATTTTTTACTTCATTTTCTTTCTGGCCCTTTTTCAGCATTTTGTAAAACCCTTTTGAAAATGTAAGGACTTTGGTTGTAATAAAAGGGTGTCACGGTTTTGTCTGGGAGAAAAGCCGATGCAACTGTCTTAAGGTCGGGGTAGCACACTTCCGGGAGCGGGTGTGGTGGCGAAATCAGTGTCAGAGGCCATCAAAGGGGAGGTAACACAGTGGGATGAAGTCGGTGAGCTATAGTCTTAAATTTTTTATTTGGAAATAATTTTAAATTTACAGAAAAGTTGCAAAAATGTTAAAGAACCCTTTACCTGGACTCATCTACTCATATTTTGTCCCATTTGTTTTCTCTGTATCCACATACAAGGATTATTCTTTTTCCTGAACATTTAAAAATAAGTTCTGTACATAATGGCTCCTTACCTTTCAATAATTCAGTACATACTTCTTAAAAAATATATATACTCTCTTATATACCCATAGTATAGTTATCGACTTCCATAAATTTAGCATTAAAACACTTTATTATCTGTATTTCAATTTTATCAATTTATTTGCCCAAGAATATCTTTTTAAACATTGTTTTCCCTCAAGTACAAGATGCAGTCAAGAACACATATTTAGTTACCATGTCCCTTTAATCTCCTCTAATCAGGAATAGTTTTCCAGCTTTCTTTGTCTTATGTGACATTAATATTTTCTGAAGGATACAGTTACTCTTGGTGGGACTGTAAACTGGTTCAACCACAGTAGTGATTATAGTACTAAACTTACTATCATTATACTATAGTGCTTACTAGTGCTAGGCACTCTTTCAAGTACTTTATATATGTTAACTCATTTAATCACCAGGAAAATAATTTGATATTGTCTAGTTAAGTTGATAGTTTTCCTACAGGAGATTCAGCAATTCCAATACTAGTTGTATACCCTAGAGGAAGTCTTATAAATGCAGATCGGGAGACTTACTAAGAATGTTTACAACAGCATAGTTAGCAGTAGTAAAAACCAGAGCAATTCAAATGTTCATTAAGAGGAAACTGGATAAATTGTGGCCAATTCATATATCACAAAATACAGTAAGATATCCTTTACATAAAAATAAAAACTGTATAAACATGATGGGGCCAATTCAAGATTAGAAGCAAATATTTGTTAAGTGAAGAAATATGGTTTAGGGATTCACTCATATTCAGAAAAACTATGACAAGATCCGCAGGTGAATTAGGGTTCTTCAGAAAAACAAGCAGTAGGATACATAGAGATAAGGAAGGATTACTCTGGGAATTGGCTCATGTGATCATGGAGAAGTCCCACAATATGCCATCCGCAAGCTGGATAACCAGGAAGACTGGCGGTGTAATTCTGTCCGAGGCCAAAAACCAGGGGAGAGGGGGAATGGACCAGTTTCAGTTCTAGAGTCCCAAGGGAGCTCTAATGTTTGAGGGCAGGAGGAGAAGAATGGCCCAGCTCCAGAAGAGAGAGAATTCACCCTTCTGCCTTTTTGTTCCATCTGGGCCCTCAACAAATTGGATGAAGCTCAGCCACATTGGTAAAGGCAGATCTTCTTTACTCAGTTTATTGATTCAAATGTTAATCTCTTCCAGAAACACCCTCACAAACAAAATCCAAAATGATGTGTCACCAGCTGCCTGGGTATCCTTCAACCCAGTCGAGCTGACACATAAAGGTAACCATCACAACAAGGGAAATATACAAACCAAAATCCGGATAGTGGTTGCCTCTGGGTGGAGGATAGGTAATGAGATATTGAAAATATATCAGGCAGTTTAAGTGGTTTTGGTAAAGTTCTCTTTCTTAAGCTGCATGCTAGGTACAAGTGTTCATGCTATTATTCTTTATACTTTACATATACACTGCATATATCTGTTTGCAGTATTTTACAATGTTTTTATAAGAAAACTAAAAAAAAAAATGGTCTTGATTTCATCATTCCTTTTATACAGTGAAGAATGAGACAGTGAGCCCTCAAGGCCCCTAGAGCAGTGCTGTGCATGCAGACAGCACTCAGCGTTTGGCAGTAAAGGAAGCTTTTGTTGACAGCTCTGAGCGCTAGGTTCACAATTCAAAGCATTGCCCTCCTCCTATATTCTCTTCCTAGGTTTTACAGAGGCGACTCTCCCAGTGAATACACAGAATGTAACAACTATTTTGACTGGCACTGTCAATTCACTTTATATTCTTGCCAGAAACTCTGCTATAGCAAATACTTGTTCAGATGAAGAATTGATCAACACGTGGTTCTGAATATCCCTGCTCATTCTTTCTTTTTCCTTTTTTTTTGAGACATAGTCTCGCTCTGTCACCCCAGGTAGAGTGCAGTGGTGTCGTCATAGCTCACAGCAACCTCAAACTCCTGGGATCAAATAATCCTTCTGTGTCAGCCTCCTGAGTTGCTGGGACTACAGGTGCACACCATGACACCCTGCTAATTTTTCTATTTTTAGTAGAGACAGGTCTCGTTTTTTTAGGATATTCAGTTCCAAGATGTTATATTCTAGAGAATTCAGCTTTGCTGGCTTTGTTCTCTTCTGGGGGTGAGGGTGGGGGTGAGGGCTGCCAGAGCAAGAGTTTTCTTTCTTGTCACTTTATCAATTTATTAGCTGAGCAAGTACTTAACCTGTGTCTCACTTTTCTTATCAGTAAAATGGATATAATCAAGTGTGTGATGATATATGTGTATCTATCTACTTACCAATCACTTGGAGGAAGGCCTAGCATGCAGTAAGTGCTACATAAGCCTTAGTTGTTGTTATTGGTCACGTACGGTCTAATGATTTTCAACAAAATTCTGCAAATGGCAACTATTTGATTAAATTGTAATTTATCTTGTGTAAACAAAGAGGAACTTTAACATTAGAAAGATAATTATAAATAAACCAGATAATGTAAGATTTGAGATTATAATTAAATCTCAGCTTAAATTTTTATTTCTAAATAATTTTTACATAAAACTATGACATGATTTCTTTAAATCTTAGCATTTAAATTCACATCCAGTCCCAAGATGATGATTTAACAATACCTAAAATTTAAATTATGCTAGTTGATACAATGTTGTCCTATGGCATTTCATTTGATCTTCAAATCACACTTTGAAATGGGAATTATAATCCACATTTTATAGATGGAGAGAAATAAGCTCAGAAGGACCAGATATCTTAGCAAAAGTAATAGGGCCAATCTAAGACTGGCAACCGGGTGGCCTAACTTGAAGCCCAGGGCCCTTGCCACTATGCAAAAATTGACTCGCCACTCTTCTCATTATTATAGACGTTGAACTTTCAAATTGCCTGCATTTTTGATTGTAGCTGTAGGCCAAAGTAGAAATATCACATTTGGTTTTTATCTAAAATAATTTTATCAACTATCTGTTATTTATAAATGCTAATGAACCCTTACTTGAGGTTATAAAAAGCTAAATTAATTTTTTCAATAGTAACCTATACTACACATACATTAGAAAGCTTGCAAATAAAGAAACTCTGAAGGGAATTGTCTCAAAATGTGAAAAGCTAACTTTGTACTCTGTTTTTTAAGTTTATGTTTTCATCTGTTTAAGTTTACGCTTCAATTTTTAAAAACTAGTGTTTTGTTTGGATTATGAAAGTAATACATTGTCATCGAAACACTTGAAAAATGTAAAACTGTACGCACAGTAAACAAAAATTACCTATCTTTCTACCCAGAAATAACCACCATTTAATATTTTAAAGAATCACTTTCAAATTTGAGATATAGGCAATATACATATATTTACAGACTACATTATATAAAATATTTTATATCTTTTCTCACTAAAATTTTATTATAAGCATTTTCTTTTTAAATTATCATATTAAAACTAAATCGAATTTATCCCAGAGACACAAAGATAGCATAACAACCATGGACAATGAGTTGGGGCTGAACTGAATGCCTTCCAGGGCTGAGATGGTGTCATTGATTGCTTCAGCTGGAGTCAAGAACAAATTTCTTACCACCTTTTTTTTAACGGAATGACTCCTGTTATAGAGGAAGTTGCCCACAAGGTGAACATAAATTATGAAGTGGTTATCCTTCTGGGAATCTCCACCAACTAATGAAGGGTGGACTCATTTTGGAGAGATCTCCGCAATTGTCTAAAGGATGAAGGATCTACTAGTGGTACTTCCTTAAACACTTGCAGCTCTCCTGTGACCACCCGTAAGGTGCACGTGTTTTGGGGAGGGAGGCAGGTTAATGCCCGGCTTCCATGTAAGAAGTGCTGTCCCATTTGACAAAATGGAAATGAGTGAATAGAAGTAAAATGGAAGAAGCTGCCCCAAGTGACTGGAGTGAATTTTGTCATTTTTGTCATATCGGTCTCCACATCTCTTTCAGAAATCAACGCAGAAAGCTCAAAAAAAAAAAAAAAAAACAAAAAACAAAAAAAAACACCGAAGAATTCTTGTTTGAACATGTAACACAAGGAGTTAAACCTCTATTTCTGTCCTTTAAATTTTTATTTTCATGTGTGTGTATGTGAAAAGGTCACAAAAATTGAAAGATGAGCAGAGGGCTGATGGGAGGAAGTATGTGAATGCTAATATTTTCTTCTCCCTGGACATATTTTTCTCCATTTGTTTTTGCCTTTTCAATTCTCCTGCCTTTTTCCTGTCATTCTCTGCTGGCTAGGACCTCTAAACAATGTTGAGTAGAAGTGATGAGCTTTGTCTTGTTCATTTTAAAGTGAATGCTCTGTTTCCCCACTAAAAATGATCTTTGCTATAGGTTTTTTATGGATACCCATTATTTGTGAGAAGTTCCCTTCAATTCCTGGTTGGCTAAGATTTTTGTTTTGGAAATTACCACACTGAATTTACCAAATACATAGCTGTGCTATATTTTGTTTGGGGTCATTCCAACATCTGTGGTTCCTAGGGATCTCAAACTATTTGTTGCTTCTAACTGATTGAGAATCTAGAATAATATGTCCTTTTGAAGCTTCAGAGAGGCTCCTGATGGCTCCCATTCATCCAACAAAATGCCCCTTCTTGTTTTTGGTCATATATTTTGCCATATTAAAGACATGGACTGTGTATAC
Source organism: Indri indri (assembly GCA_004363605.1). Taxonomy (NCBI): domain Eukaryota; kingdom Metazoa; phylum Chordata; class Mammalia; order Primates; family Indriidae; genus Indri; species Indri indri. Next base: position 59,019 of record RJWJ010003732.1, on the reverse strand, counting down.
AAAGACATTAGTGTGTGTCACTGAGGAAGAAGAGATGAAAACGGTTCTGTAAAAGGGAATGTGAAGGACTCTGATTTTGAAATTATTTTAAAAATTTGAAATTTCTTTTAAAAATCTACAGCAAACACCACCACAACATGCTAATATTTGTTCATTTTGGGAGGGAAATAAATGTATTTGTTATCGTTTGTAACCTATATTTTCAAAGTTAAGTTTTAAAAAAGGAAAAGTTATTCTGTTGATAATCTGTGATTAAATTATACACACAGCAAGAAGAATTAGTCACTCCATCCCACAGCCTTGGCTACTGTGCCATATAATTATTTCAATGTACTATTTTTCTCTCTATATGTATTACTTCCCCAATATTAAAAAAAAAATAGTAACCAAGAAGAAAAGCTGGTATAGCAATATTATTATCAGATAAAAGAATTTAGAATGAAGAGACCATGTTTACATGTTTCACTGTGTAATCGGCTCTTAAATCTCTCAGGAGCAGGGACTTTGTATTCTTGGAATTTGGCCAGTATCTGGCTTCTGAATATAAGTGCTAAAATTCACAAGCACGAGGTTTGGAGTCAGAACAGCAACTAAAGACCTATGCTTCTTTACTCTTTTTAAATAATTTTATGCCATTGTACTGAATGCATTTCTGTAATGGATTCAGATTTTTCATTGGATGGGGATGTGGCAGAGAGAGCTAGCTAATTCTTTCATGCTGCCATCTTTGAGCACCCAGTTGACTACATTTCCCAGCCACCATAGAAATTAGGCATAGCCATGTAATTAAGTTCTCTCTAATGGAATATAAACATCAGTGGTATGTGGCATTTCCAGACATGGCCAACAAAAACCTTCTACATGTATTCCTCTATGCTTTTCCCTTTCTAGCTGACTGGGATGTCAATAGCCCCTTGAAAGCCGTACGTTTAAGATGGCAGGACTGACATCAGTATCTGTTCCTGTGATTATGTGGAGGACAACTGACCCACAAAACTAAACACCTACTTTGAACTGTTACTTGAGTAAGACATAACCTTGTATATATTAAGATACTGAAATTTGGGGGGCAATTTGTTTCTGTTGTTTAGCCTACCTTAACCAGTAAGTAATACAAAATATAAAAATATTGTGTGGATAATCTTGTGCAAGTCATGTAATTTCTAGGACTCAATTTCCTCATTCGTGAAATAAGAATAATATTGATTTTGAATTTAGAAAATGAAGAGATAAGCTATGTAAAGTATTTTATAAACTCCAAGGTACAAGATAATCATAAAAACTAAAAAGAGGAGTATTTAAGACTTTAAATCTATATAATTTAACACTTAAGTTAAAAAAGTTATTCTTTTAGGATGCTACCACTCTTCTGAAATTTTTTGTTTTCTGATTGCTTATTTAGAAAAAAGTCTAATTTTTGTGTGGAATTCAAAACCCCGATAAACAATTGAATTTATCTTTTCAGGCTAATTTTCTACTAGTCATTTCCACATTCATGCTCTATGCTTGTAGAGCTGAAATAGTAGCTCATATAAAGAATAAAAAAAATACAAAAAAGATGAATGTTTAATCAGAATTTATGCTTCCATTAATGTCTTGTCTGAATTAGTCCTATTTATTACCTTAAGATATTAGTTATATAATTTATAATTATATAATATATTAATAATGAATTACATTATACATTCATTATAATTTTAAAATATAATAGTCTTCGATGTTTAAAAAGTGTTTATATTTAAAACCATGGGAGGCGAAAAGAATTATTAATCTTAAGTAACTATGATGCAAAAATGACAGTCAAAATATTTATTAATATGCCATTTTAAACATCTTACCTAAAACAAATTTTTGAGACACTGAAAAAGTGAACTTCCTCACAGAAATATTTAATGTTATCATAGGCATACTCCATTTGAACATTAACTCCATTAAGTTATTTAAAAGATACACAGTTATACATTAAAATCCAATGAGATCAATAACACAGGATAATTATATGCTAATGTTTTGAACAAACATTTCAAATGTATACTGACCACATATTTTGTTTAACTCTCAAACAATAAATGTTTCACTTTGCTAAGACAGCCTTTGTTGTCAGGAGATTCTACTGATTTTTTAGAAATAGAGCTGCTCCACACTGAATCCACTGGTCCTGGTTGCCCCCACATGGAACATCGATATTGGTTACCACACGATCCCTTTCAGCACTCGTGTAAACAGGCAAAGAGATGCACTCATGAGGAGAATATGGGCCATATGCACCCTGTTAAAAAAAAAAATTTGTTTTAAAATATAGCAATGTACTAAAATGAAGCAGATTACTAGATAACCAAAGACACAAACACAAAACCTCCCCAATAGTTTAACATTTTATTATGAAATCTTTTAAATGAAGACTTAATATAATAAGCCTCTATCATCCTGCTGCAATAATTATTAACTCATGGCCTATTGTGTTTTATTCACAACGTCCCCCAGCCCCAAATATTGGAGTATTTTGAACCACATCCTATGATTATAAATGTTCATCTATAAATATCTATATCTCCAAATAAAATATATTAATATTATCACCATGAAAAATTTTCCTAATATCTCATCTCATAATGCTTAAAAGATTTTTTAATTAGAATTATTGTTCAAATAAAGCCCACATTTTGCAATTTGTTGGTATGTCTCTTAAGTCTCCGAAATAAATTTTTCCTCCTTTTTCCTAGCAATTTGTTTGCTGAAGAAACTATACCAAAGAGTCTGCCACATTCTGACTTTCATTGGTTACATTCCCATGGTATCATGTCCCTCTGTTCCTTGTATTCCAATTTTTAAGTTGGTTCCTGAGTTCTGATATGTCCCTAGTTGTCTTCCATAGCTTCCTTGCCTTTCTAGTATGTCAAGCATTACAAGTTCATTTTGTATATATCCTGCTCCAGAAATCAAATTAGTCATTACTGTACTCTGATGATCTCTGGTTCCTTTCAAAAGAATCGGTATTAGAGACCATAATTTGGGTGCTAGGAATAATCGATCATTCTCATTTGAGGATTTTTCAGAGATTGGAGCTTAGAAATATATATGTTTAAAAGAAAAACATCTGGTTCATAATGGTATTTCCAATTCAAATTTAGGATTAGTGTTTTTACTTATATGATTTTATTCAACTAACACATTATTATTATTTATTTTTTGGAGTTGGAATGGAAGTTAAGAGATAAACTAGACCCAGGTAAGCTAAAAAATATGACAAATTATGAATCAGAAGCCCATAGAGAATTTACCCATGGTAACCTACTTAGGCAGTGGCAAAGTTGTCATAGATAGTAAAGTTGAAAAAACATTTTGACATATGAATATTAGCATTTAAAGACTCTGTCATTCTGTTACTTTTCAAATAGAAGACAATAGCATTTATGGAAATAAATCATTTTCTGGCTCTAGAATACTTGTCTAGGAGCTCCTGACCCTAAGTAGGTTGCTCTCCAAGCATTAGTTTCCCTGTTATTAATATAAACGAACAAATGACACTTACCCACCTCACAGGACATCAAAAGAATTAGATGATGTAAGAAAGACCTCAAATGTAAGTATTATTTATCCACATATCTCTAATTCTTTGGACTGCCTTTTCTTTACTCCCTACTAATTCTCAAATCAACTAGAAAAAGAAATCCCAGCTTTTTAGCATCTACAACATGTCTCAGATGGTGCTATGATAGAAATTAAATATTTTTCCTTCATGGAAAAATTAAAATATTTTTAAACCTAAGTGGGCATTATTTGAAATTTCTATTTTTTTCCAATCCTCCCCCTTCCTCCCACCCATGGGAAACTATGGTTCCTTTTTTTTTTTAATTGCCAAACTTCTTAGCTTTATTCAATGTTTCCATGAAGATACCATTGGAAGGAAAGTCCAACGTCATTTTACATGATTATCTTTAACAAGGAAACTACAACTGTTTCTTTATTTTTTATTTTTTTTTTTTATTTAATAGATTTGGGGGTACAGGTGGTTTTATTGTTACATAGCTGAATTGTGCAGTGGAGAAGCCTAAGCTTATAATATATATACCTGTCCCCTAAATAGTATACATTGTATCCAACAGGTAATTTTTCATCTCGCACCCCCCACCTCCCACTTGAAAGTGAGAACATGTAGTATTTGGTTTTTGGTTCCTGGGTTACTTCACTTAGAATAAAGGCCTCCAGTTCCATCCAAGTTCCTGCAAAAGACAGTATTTCATTCCTTTTGATGGCTGAGTAGTATTCCATGGTGTGTGTGTGTGTATGATACATATATATGTATATAAATACATATATATATGTATCTCACACACACACACACATACTTCATTTTCTATATCCACTCATCCATTGGTGAGCATTTGGATTGGCTCCATATCTTTGTAATTGTGAACTGTGCTGTGATAAACATACGGGTGCAGGTATCTCTTTTATAAAATGGCTTCTCTTCCTTTGGGTAGATCCCCAATAGTGGGATGGCTAGATTGAATGGTAGATCTACTTTTAGTTCTTTGAGAAATCTCCATACTGTTCTCCATAGAAGTTGTACCAATGTACATTCCCACAAACAATGCAGAAGCATTCCCTTTTCACTACATCTGCATAAGCATTTATCATTTTTTGACTTTCTGTTAATGGCCATTCTGATGGGGGTAAGGTGTTATCTCATTGTGGTTTTAATCTACATTTCCCTAGGAATTAGTGATGTTGAGCATTTTTTCATATGTTTGCAGGTCATTTGTTTCTCTTCTTTTGAAAAATGGCTGTTCATGTCTTTTGCCCACTTTTTAATAGGGTTATTTGGTTTTATCTTGCTGATTTGAGTTCTTTGTAGACTCTGGATATTGGTCCTTTGTCAGACGTATAACTTGTCAATATTTTCCGCTATTCTGTAGGTTGTCTGTTTACTCTATTGATTATCTCTTTTGCTGTGCAGAAGCTTTTGAGTTTAATTAAGTCCCATTTATTATTTTTTTTTGTTGTTGTTGTATTTGCTTTTGGGATCTTAAGTTATAAATTCTCTACCTAGGTTAATGTTGAGGAGAGTTTTTTCTTCTAATATTTTTATGGTTTCAGGTCTTCCATTTAAGTCTTTAATCCATCTTGAGTTCACTTTTGTATATGGTGAAGGATAGGGATCCAGTTTCATTATTCTGCATGGGACTATCCAATTTTACCAGCACCATTTACTGAATAGGGTGTCCTTAACCTAGGGTATGCTTGTATAGACTTTGTTGAAGATCAGTTGGTTGTAGGTATTTGGCTTTATTTCCAGGTTCTCTATTCTGTTCCATTGGTCTATGTGTCTACTTTTATACCAGTACCATGTTGTTTTTGTTACTACTGCCTTGTAGTATAAATTGAAGTAGGGTAATATGCCTCTAGTTTTGTTCTTTTTGCCTAGGATTGCTTTGGCTATTTGGGCTCTTTATTGGTTCTATGTGAATTTTAGGGTAATGTTTTCTAATTCTGTGAAAAATGACATAGGTATTTTAATACGAATTGTACTGAATCTGTAGATTACTTTGGGCAGTATGAACATATTAACAGTGTTGATTCTACCAATTACCAATCCATGAGCATGAGATTTTTCAATTTGCTTGTGTCACCTATGATTTCTTTCATCACTATTTTGTAGTTCTCATAGAGATCTTTCACCTCCTTGTTTAAGTATATTCTGAGATATTTCATTTATTTTTGTAGCTATTATAAATGGAATTGAGTTCTTGATTTGATTCTTACCTTGGTTGTTATTAGTGCATAGATATGCTACAGATTTGTATATGTTGATTTTGTAATGTGAGACTTTACTGAATTCATTTATCAATTCTAGGAGTCTTCTGGAGGAGTCTTTAGGATTTTCTAGGTATAAGATAATATCATCAGCAAACAGGGATAGTTTGACTTCCTCTTCCAATTTGGATGCCCTTTATTTATTTGCCTGATTGCTCTAGCTAGGACTGCCAGTATTATGTTGACTAGAAGTGGTGACAATGGGCACCCTTTTCTTGTTCCAGTCCTTAGGGGGAATGCTCTCAACTTTTCCCCATTCAGTATGATGTTGGCTGTGGGTCTGTCATATATGGCTTTTATTATTTTGAGGTATGTTCCTTCTATGCCTAGTTTAAGGGTTTTTATCATGAAGCGGTGCTGGATTTTATCAAATGCTTTTTCTGTATCTATTGAGATGATCATATGGTTTTTGTTTTTAATTCCGTTTATGTGATGAATCACATTTATTGATTTGCATATATTGAAACATCCTTGCATTCCCGGGGATAAAAGCCACTTGATCATGGTGAATTATGGTTTCGATGTGTTGGATTTGGTATGCTAGTATTTTTTTTGAAGATTTTTGCATCTATATTCATCAGGGATACTGGTCTGTAGTTTTCTTTTTTTGTTGTACCCTTTCTTGGATTAGGTATCAGGGTGATATACTGGCTTTGTAGAGTGAGTCAGGGAGGATTCCCTCCTTCTCTATGTTATAGAACAGTTTCAGTAGGATAGGTGCCAGTTCTTTGGAGGTCTGGTAGAATTCAGCTGTGATCCATCTGGTCCTGGGCTTTTCTTTGTTGGCATATTTCTTATTACAGATTCAATCTTGCTACTCGTTATTTGTCTGTTCAGGATTTCTGTTTCTTCCTGATTCAAGATTGGGAGGTTACGTGTTTCCAAAAATTTATCCATTTCCTGTAGATATTCTAGTTTGTGTGCATAGAGGTATTCATAGTAGTCTTAGATGATATTTTGTATTTCTGTGGTATCAAGTTGTAATGTCTCCTTTCTCGTTTATGATTGAGCTTATTTGAATCTTCTCTCTTCTTTTCTTGGTTAATCTAGCCAGTGGTCTGTTGATTTTGTTTATTCAAATAAATAAGTTTTTGTTTCATTGATCCTTTGTATTGTTTTTTAGTTTATATTTCATTTAGTTTTGCTCTGATCTTTGTTATTTCTTTTCTTTTGCTAGCTGTGGGTTTGGTTCTTCTTTTTCTAGTTTTGTGAGGTGTGACATTAGGTTGTTAATTTGTGTTATTTCTGTCTTTTTAATACAGCCATTTAGTGCTATGAACTTCCCTCAGAGCACTACTTTTCCTGTATCCCAGAGACTTTGGTAGCTTATGCTGCCATCATAATTTAGTTCAAAATTTTTTTGATTTCCATCTTGATTTTGGTGTTGACTTAAAGATCATTCAGCAGTAGGTTAAGTTCCATGTACTTGTATAGTTTTGACAGTTCCTCTTAGAATTCCTATCTAGTTTTATTCCAATGTGGCTTGAAAAGATACGTGGTATGATTTTGATTTTTTAAAAATTTGCTGAGACTTGTGGCCTGATATGTGATCTGTCTTGGAAGGTATCCCATATGCTAATGAGAGGAATTCTGTAGTTTTTTGCATAGAATCATCTGTAAATGTTTGTTAGGTCCGTTTGTTACATAGTTCTGTTTAAGTCCAGTGTTCACTGATTTTCTACCTCAGTGATCTGTCCAGTTCTGTCAGTGGAGTGTCAAAGTCCCCCACTATTATTAAGTTGCCATTTATTTTGTTTCTTAGGTCTAGTAGTATTTGTTTTGTGATTCTGGAGGTCTGGTGTTAGGTGCATATATATTTAGGATTGTTACATCTTCTTGCTGAATTGATCCTTTTATCATTATGTAATCACTTTTTTTTTTTTTTTTTTTTTACTGTTCTTGATTTAAAGTTTGTTTTGTCTGATATGAGAATAGCTACTACTGTCCGCTTTTGGTTTCCATGTGCATGGAATATATTTTTCTACCCCTTTACCTTAAGTCTATGTGACTCTTCACAAGCTAAAGGGTTTCTTGGAGACAACAGATATTTGAGAGGGGTGTGTGTGTGTGTGTGTGTGTGTGTGTGTGTGTGAGTGAGTGAGTGAGACAGACAGAGTCTTGCTCTGTTGGCCTGGCTAGAGTGCAGTGTCATCATCATAGCTCACTACAGCCTCAAACTCTGGGGTTCAAGCAATCCTCCTGCCTGAGCCTCCTGAGTAGCTGAGACTATAGGCAAATGCTACCAAGTCCAGCTATTGTTTTCTATTTTTGGAAGAGATGGGGACTTGCTCTTGCTCAGGTTGGTTTTGAACTCCTGATCTCAAGCAATCCTCTTGCCTCAGCCTCCCAGAGTGTTAGGATTACCGGTCTGAGTCACCATGCCTGGCGTTGGGTTGTATTTTTTTAATCCATTGTGTCAATCTGTATCTTTTAAGTGGGGCATTTAGAACATTTACATTCAGTGTTAATATTGGTGAGACACTATTCCAGTAATCCATGTTGATTGTTACCCAGTTGCTGTGTATTCTCCCTTGTGCTACTCTTATAAGAGCTGTGAGTTTTTACTTTTGACTGTTTTTACCCTACTGAATATTGACTACTCTCTTCAATGTTTAAAGCACTTTTGAGCATTTCTTGTAGGGCAGATTTAGCGGTAACAAATTTCCTTAGTGTTTACTTGTCTGAGAAAGATTTTTATTTCTCCTTCATTTAGGAAACTTAGTTTTGCAGGATACAAAATTCTTGGCTAACAGTTATTCTGTTTAATAACACTAAATATGGGACCCCAATCCCTTTTGGCTTATAAGGTTTCAGTTGAGAAGTCTGCTGTTAATTTGATGGGTTTTCCTTTGTAAGTTACTTGATGGTTTCATTTATAGCTTGAAGGATTTCATCCTTAGTTTTGATTTTGGCTTGACTGTTGACTATGTGGCTTGGTTATGTCCTATTTGGAATAATTCTTCCACGAGTTTGTTGACCTCTTTTATCTGGATGTCTAAATCTCTAGTAAGACCAAGGAAGTATTTCCCCATTATTCCCTCAAATAGGATTTTCATGCTTTTTGTTTTTTCTTCTTCTCCCTCAGGGATATCTATGATTCTTATGTTAGAGCATTTTATAAAATCCCATATTTCTTGAAGATTTTTTTCATTTCTCTTGATTCTTTTTTCTTCATTTTTCACTGACTGGGTTATTTTCAAAGCCTGTCTTCAACTCTGAAATTCTTCTTCTGCTTGCTTTAATGTGTTGTTAAGACTTTTCACTGTGTTTTGAAATTCTTTCAATGACTCTTTTGTATTTTCAGAAGTTCTAGGTTTTTTAAATTATCTCTTTAGTGAATTTTTCATCCATGTCCTGAATTTTTTTGTTGTTGTTTCTTTGTGTTGGTTTTCATCTTTCTCATGGATCCCGATGAGCTTACTTGCGATCCATATTTTGAATTCCATATCTGACATGTCAAAAATTTCCTTTTGGCTGGAGTCTGTTGCTGGAGAGTAAGCGTGATCCCTTGGGTGTTGAGAGAACCTGTTTTTTTTTTTTTTTTCATATTCTCAGAGTTCTTATGCTGGTTCTTTCTCATATAAAACCTTATCCTTCAGCTCAATAGAGATAGCTTTGCAGTTCACTTGTTCTGTTGGGAACTCTGTTGCTCAGTGTCAACAGCAGGAGGCATGCTGCCTGTCAGCTTGTGCAGGTAGGTACCCACTGCAGTGTTGCTGGCAATTTAGGTCAGTTCAACCTTAGACTCCTGGGAGAGTGTTCAGGTGCCAGCAGTGGTGGACTAAATTAGGTAATCTCTAACAGATTCCACATCTCTGGATGATGTGCTCGAGTCCTAGGTGGACTAGGTAGAGATTGGGGTGGCACACTTGCCCTCAAGCCTCCCTGAGTTCAGCTGTGATAGTGAAGGGTGGGGTGATCTCCTGCTTTGGAAGAATGCTTAGGCAAGAGAAGGGTGGATACACTGAGCCTGTGACAGAAGGGGCAGGCCCCTCTTGACAAGATTAGCAGAAGTAGGCAGCTGTGTGCTGCTTACACCCTCCTCTCAGCATTGACAGTAGTCTTTGTCCTTTGAGGGCACAAAAGTGCACAACTTCCCAGCTCCCACCCTGACCCAGCTGTAGCAGAGGTGATGTGGGCAGCTCAACCCACTGTGTGCAGGGCTACCAGAGTGGCTGTGGTTGAAACGTTCTGGCAGAGGAGGTGTGTTTATGCCAGGGACTTCTCTCAGGGGAAGGTAGGCTCCTCCCAAAAAAGACAGGCAGCTCTGGGGAGAGGACTGCTAGCCCTGCCCTCCCCCTGCAGAAGCAGTTGCTTTAGTCCTTAGAGCACATGAAAGCACTTGTGGCTTTTTTTGAGGGAAGGGAGTGCCCTTAAACTCTGTGGAATGCTGGGTGTGACAGGTGCTTTGTCAGAGGCAGGGCAGCCACTTCCAAGTGCTCTGGCTTGATGTCCCCCTGTGGAATCTTCACCAGTTCCAAGCAGAAACAGCCACAGCTGCCTTGGCAGCAGTGAGTAGAGGAGGGAAGGGAGGGATGGAAGCCCCTGAATAGTGGGGAGCTGGTTTCCTGGTTCCTTTTGTCCTAAGGGGCCCTCTGGCATCCTTCATTCTCCTCTCAGCTGGAAGCAGTCTGCCTTGAATGCCCAAGCTCCTGGAGACCCACAGTTCTCCTGGACACATTCAGTCCCCCAAGGCTGCTGTGGTCCGAGTGGGAGCTAGGGAGCATTGATTGTGGATACAGCAATGTAGAGATCCAGGGGCTGAGATTTCCAGGTTGGGACAGCTGCAAAAACACTGCCTGTCTATGAAGGGGGAAATGAGCCTCACCCTCCATGCAGAACCTGGGCACAGTGACCAAAGTACTATTGGGAGTGTATCCCCTGCTGCAAGCCTTCTGCAGCTCACCATCACCAAAAGCTCATGCTTGGGAGCAGAAGTCACTATGTCCTCAGCATTGGGTGGTTGGAGGAGGGGAGGTCCCTGTCTCCTTATGTCTCAGTCTCACTGCAGTCTGCAGTAAGGGTGGTGGGAATTGTCTAAGGTATATAGGAGAGCTTGGGCTCCCTTGTCCCTCCTCAGCTGGGTAGAGCTGCATCAGTCCAGGTGAATACTAGATGATCTGTTCAAAATGTAAAAATCTGCTTACTATTCTGGTTCCTTTCTCTGGAGGAGGCACAGACTACTTGTGTCTAGTAAGCTGTCTTGATCCTATCTCTGAAACTACTGTTCTGATTATTTTGGTCCTTGATATAAATCAGTAAGTCCCTTTGAAAAATCATTCATTCCTAACACTCTTAAATCTTAAACCTGATTTATATATAATAAAATTCATTCTTATATAGCATCATCCCCAAAATAGATTTTTAAAAAAACAGTCCTGAATCTTTCTAATGATCTGTTTGATGAGCCTGCCAGTTATTCAGCCATTCATTTAATAGCATATTATATGCTAATGTTGTATCTAGAATTGTAAAGGCTAAGCATTTCAGTATATATACAAATAGAAAAAATTTTTGAAGCTTAAAATTTAGATTAGGAAACAAAATATACACCTACCAAATATCTAGAATATAAGAAGTTTTGGAAAAAATATGTATTTAAAAAAAAATCAAAATAAAGAAAATACTGCTCTGGGATATGTTAACCAAACAAGGATTCTTGGAGAGACTGAATCCTGAGTTGTGCCTCAGAATAAAATGTCAGATTTGGAGTAAAGAGAATTTTTAACAATGGTTAGTCACTGACTAATCACTTTCCTCTTGTCCAATTCTCCTTAAATGGCAAAGCTTTAGGATTCAGAAATTAATTGTCATAACTCCTTAGCCAATCTTACAGGTAATAGCCTAGCATAGGTGTTTTTTCTGGTGTTGCCTCTAAATTCTTTAGCAAAGAGCAGATAAACATTATATATTGAACTGATCGATGAATGCCTATTTTTAATCCCAGGAAAGGTCTTAAATTTTTCTGCCACCTGACATTTGCTTTGCTTCCTATCAGTTCTATGATAAAAAATGAAACAGCATACAGAAATGTTTTACAATGCTATTTCTTTCTAGTCAGGAGAGTTTCTCTATATCTCTTTATTTTAATGTGAAGAAAATTTCTCTTTAAATTAGAAACTTAATGAATTTGCAAAGAATCAACATTGCATTAACAATTTGCTACTTTTTGTGTATATTTTCCCAAAATCCTTCCAAATCTGCTTTTAGTTGTAGGCTTTGTTTTAAAGCAAAGCACGACAGCAGCTTCTTGATATTTCGCTCATTGCTTCTCAAAATCTCTTAAGTGGTAGATGTTATTACTTCTGTAAAAAAGTTAAATGGACTTGCTCTTAAGTCACCAATAAATAAATGGTCATTCTCACTATTAGCACAAACTTTGTCCATGTAGTTCCATGAATATTGCTTAACTGAATTAAATTCTTGTGACCCAACTTCCTCCCTAATATGTTTAACAGGCAAAGCATAAGAACCTGCTGGACTGAAATATTTGGATGAAACTAAAATTTTAATAACTATTAAATACACTGTTCAATTAATGCAAAAAAGGAGATATATTAGGAAGACTTCAAATAATTCATATTACAAGTAAACAAAGTTTTGTGTAACTAATTAAAAATCTGTAATTATGACTAAAGTGATTAATGTGTTCATATATCATGCCATTATTAAAAGAGAAAACTGGTCCAATTAGCTCAGTTCAATAATAAGGCTAAAATTTGAAATTTTATATTTAAGCCAATTAGCTTTTCATAGATAAAAATTATTTTATGTGAACAGCATCTTGGAAAAGTTTTCTGCTTTCCCTAAGTTGTCCAAGAAAAGCCTGCATGTCTCAAAACAAAATTAACTTCTCATGCCCCAGGCAAAGAAAAAAGTACACACATTCTGCAAATAGCAAGCAATACACTAATATTTGAAAGAAGACAATGCAGTTTAGAAAGGCAAAATGGTGATACAGTAGTTCCTCCTTATCCATGGGAAATATGTTCCAAAACCCCCAGTGGATGCCAGAAACCACAGATGGTACCAAACCCTATATATGCTGTTTCTTCCTATGCATACATACATAACCATGACAAAGTTTAACTTATAAATTAGGCACAGTAAGAGATTAACAAAAGTAATAACAAAATAGAACAACTATTACAATATACCATAAGAAAAATTGTGTGAATATGGTTTCTCTCTCTCAAAATATTTTATTATACTGTATTCATTTATTTTCTCACCATAGTAGACTGTGGGTAACTGAAACCACACATAAGGGAGGGACTATTGTATTAGATATCACTTAGCCAACAAACCAAAGAAAGCAACAAAACATAAACTGAACCACAATGAAAACAAAATTACTGGGTTACTTGTGTTAATTATTGGGCCAACTTTAATTCAACTTCATTATAAAACATATGAAGGTAAAAAATGCATCTCTCATCAATTTATGCATGGTCCAACTTATTCTAACACATGCTTTCTGAATGTTTATGAATCAAGTCAATGAAAGGAGATGTTAGGAAATCAGATATTTAATGTATGTGTAAGTGGCATAATTTAGTAATGCAACTGTGGGGAAAAAAAAAACTCAAAACAGGGAACAAAACAACTTGCCACCAATGAATAAATATTTTGAAAGACTTTGTTCTGTCAATGTCTAGCTACCTTTCAAAATGTATTTTGGAGGAGAGATACTTCCCTCATATTTTTCAATAATACAATATTAACAGCATTACTTTCACAACAAGTCCTTGAGGAAAAATCTGTCACAGAAAAGATATTGGTTAAATATTTATTATTTTTAAACCAGAGTGTATACAAGGCTGAGAATTCAACATATATCTTCTGATATACAGGACGTTAATTTGATCTATAAAAAGTAATATGAAGTAATCACTGTTCCCCTGAGTGGCCTGTGGAATTGTTTTATAGTTGAATACAATTTTTCTAAAGTCGAATTGTCAATTGTGGTGTTGGAAGGTCTAGGCCCTTGGGGATCATTCTGGTTCAGAACTACTATGTTACTGTGGGGCTGATAACCCTAAGTAGCATTTTTTACTGGAAGTTTTCCCATTTTCTGTAACCTGAAATGTTCTTCTTTGAAAAATGAAGGTGCAGCCTAATCAAAACGATGTTGTGCAAATGACAGTTTGCTGGAATGAAGCTATTTGGGGCTAGTGGGTGTCAGAAAATATTGCGGAAATAATTTGTGAAAAAAATCTCCTTCTGGCCTAAAAAAGTTTAGTCACCAAAGTTGTTAACTGTATTATGTCATTCAAGCTTATTAAAGAATTCTGGACTTTCTGCAACAAAGCACCCGTAGGAGTAAATGGCAAAAGTAACTCTTTTTACTGGCTTATATAAATTTATGATGCTTCTTTTGGTTTTCCACTGATTTCTTCCCTCTTAATAGAAATGTGTGTTAAAATGTTAATGTTTCTTTTACACTCCAAATTCTGTAAAACTTATTAAAAACAGCTATAGTCGCTCTAAAAAAAAAACTTTCTGAGAAGTTGGAGAGTTTATACTGGATCAGAATTTTTTTTTTTACAAAGGGCCAGAGAGTAAATATCTTAGGATTTCATAAGCCATGTGGTCTCTGACACAAATAGTAAACTCTGCTGTTGTAGCCTGAAAGCAGCAATGACAATATGTACACAAATGGGTGTGGCCATTTTCTAAATAAAATTTCATTTACAGACACTGAAATTCGAATTTCATATAATTTTTATGTGTCATGGAATACTATTCTTCTGCATTTTTCAACTTTTTAGAAAGGTAAAAGCCATTCATAGTTCATGGCTATATAAAAACAACCAACATATTGGATTTGGCCCATAGGCTATAGTTTTCCAAACCCAGTTTATACCATATTAAGGTGGCTCAGTATTAGGCCTAAGGTTTAAGAGAGTTACCTGGATTTAAATCTGCCTACCTATTAACTATGTAATCTTGGGCAAGTTATTTAATCTTTTAAACCTCAGTTTTCTTAGTTTAAAATAAAGATAATCCCTGTTTCAAAAATTTCTGCAAGGTTAAATATCTTGTATTTTAAACAACTGGCACAGTGCTTGGTACACAATCAGTACAAATAAATGCTGATTATTATTCAAACCCTAATGCAACCGCTGTGAAACTTGTAAGTCACTTACTGATTCTGTTCCTTCATTAGCAAAACAGAGAAAACCTGCTCTGCCAAACTCAGGATTGCTATGAAAGGTAAGTATAATTGTATTTTACCCTGTGCAATCTATTATCCGCCATCTCACTGCTAGACCAATTTTCTGAAACTACAAATCTGATCTTACTACATTCCTGTTCTAAATTCTCAGCGGCTTTCCACAGACCACAGGGTGGTGGTCTACACTTGGCATGGCTACTTGGCTTATCAAACTTGGTCTTGGCCTTCTATTCTGACCGCACCCTCTACCACTCTTCCGTATGAACCACGTACTCCAGGTGTATTCTACTTGTAGTTCCCAGAATAACTTAAGTTCTTTCATACTTCCATGAGTTTACATATGCTGCCCCTTCTATCTGGAATGCCTTGTCCCAAACTGTAAAGCACTATATGAAATAATTATTACACTATTATAAAAACATTTTTAAAATATTGATAATAGGATAAATTAGGCTTGCCATATGTGAGGCACTACACTGGGAGTACTTCACACACATAAAGACATATTTAGTCCTCAACATGGTCCTATAGAAACATCACTATCTCCTTTTAAATGAGGAAACTGGCTCAGTGAGGTTAGGTACCTTGCCTAAATCACCTGGTTCAAAAGCTTGGGAGCTCGGACTGGAATTTAGGTCTGCTGCATCCACTATTGTGTGTTCTGAAACACTTAACAATATGTCTCATATTCTTTCCTTCTAAGCTGACATGGGAAAGACATTCTGAAAGTACTAGGATTATAGGGGGAAGGAGGGGAAAAAGGAGGTGGGGAAGTACCAATAAATCCCTCTACTACATGTCATAAAAAAGTGAAAAAGCCTAGGGGAAAAATCCCTTATATCAAAACAGTAAAAAATTCACATCACCTTTTAGTCATATCTTTTATAGGCTAAATACACAATTCATTTTACCTCTCTTTACATGAGCTATTTTTCAAATTATTTTTAGCTTTTCTAATCCTAAGTTTATTTTAAAGTATGATGAAACTGGATAGAAATGATACATGAAGTAAAATATTGCAAAAGTATCAATTCCTGGTCTCCTAAAGTCACACTGCTTTTCATACAACCCAGTAACAGACTGGCTTTGTCCATAACAGCACTGCATTCCTGATTTGTGTTCAGTTGTGGTCAATTATGTGGGTATTGCTCTAGGTCATTTTCTTCTACATTTATTCCTAGACAGTTACTCTCCATGCTCTATTTTCGTTGCTGCAGTTTTTCCTTAAGTGAACCAATTTATACTTGTCCTATTTTTTCCCCACCTCAAGGTCATTAGAAAGATTTTAATTTTATTTTCCAGAGAATTAGCATGTCACATGATTTGGATTCATTAGAATTTATCTGTTATCATGAACAACTTTATATGTTACATTTACAACTGTTGGCAAATTCCAACCTTAACTTGTTTGTAACTTTCAATTTGGTTCACATGCCTAAGAGCAAACAGCCATAATTTACCAACTTTTGATAGAAACTTCTTATAATAGCAAGATTGAAGTAAAACAAAGATTCTTACAACCTCATTTCATCTGACAGTCACTCTAATTTTGGAGAAAATGAAGCTGATGGAGAAAAAATAGGAAGTTTCACAGCAATGCATGCTCTTTAGGTCAGAGGATACTCTTGCAGATCTCTGAGCAATAATTGCTATTTACTGCTATTACAGCTTTCTTATGTTTATTTTTTTAGAGACAGGGTCTTACTGTGTTACCCAGGCTGGAGTGCAGCAGTGATTATACCTCATTGCAACCTCAAACTCCTGGGCTCAAACGATTCTCCCACCTTCAGCCTCCTGAGTAGCTGGGACTATAGGCATGTGCCCCAATGACCGGCTAATTTTTTTATTTTTTGTGGAGACAGGGTCTCGCTGTGTTGTACCCAGGCTGGTCCTGAACTCCTGCTCTCAAGTGATCTTCCTGCCTTGGCCTCCCAAAGTGCTGGGATTATAGGCATGAGCCACTGTGCCTGGTCTATTAGTTTTTTTAAAAAAATAACTATTCTGATGCTTTCGATTTTTATTTTATAAAGAGAATTTTCTTGTAGTGAGCAATACATGATATAGTCTTGTTACTCATTAGATATAGGATCAAAACTTTAAAGTTTATTCACGTGCATTTATACTTACATTCTTAAACTTCATTAAAAAAGTTATATGCTTCATCTCCACCTATGTCCTATTTTAAAGGCATATGTGCCTCAAGTTCAATTATTGAAAAAGCTTTCAATAATTGAAAGTTTTGAATGGGGAAAAGTTAACCAAATAAGTCTTTGTCAAGATTGTTTTTTCATCTGGCAGATGAAGCATAATGACATAGCGAGATATAAGGACAGATACACATAACACCTTGATTCTGTCACTTCCTGTGTGCCTAATTGTGGTAAGTCATCTAACCAGTGTGAGCATGTTTCCTTATTTTTAAATGGGAATAATATCTTCCTTGCACAATTGCTGAGGTAAAGAATATAAGGTACCTAGAACACATTGCTGACAATAAGAGGAACATAATACAATGGTAGTTCTTATGATCATTAAAGGCTTTTTCCTTACCAGGCTATAAATTCTTTAGAAATTAAAGCTATGTTATTCTTTCCACAACAAAATGAAGGTTTTAAAATGTCCTATACATCTTAAAAATTATAAAGGATGAAATATTTTGGCTGAAAATTTGTTCAAATGCAGGTGAGATTAGAAAACTAAAAAATACAAAAGCCAAAAATATCTTACCTGTGGAATCCAGCCCATAAAACAAGGAAGAACTGATGACACACTAGGAGAATCATGCTGGTTTTCAGAAAGTCGATTTCCATCAAAACTGCATCCTTCCAATAACAAGCCACTGATCTGCCATGGAAACACATAAATCATTAAAATATGTATTAATGTCTGAAATGTCAGTTATTGTATTATATCTTAGGAACAAAAGCAGTACTTTCCATTGTGGCTAAGTATTCCAATGAAAACAAAGATTATGCTATTTTATTTGAGAGTAAAGGTAAGACCTGGACCAGTGTTCACTGTAAACTTTTAAAAATGAATTCTCATTTTTAGTAAATATTTTTAGAAATAAATACTTACAAATGTCATCAGTTATGTAACTGCAGGTGACTTGACATTAGATTAATAGAAATATAGTGGTTAAAGCCAGAAAGTTAATAGAAATACAGTGGTTAAAGCCAGAAAGTTATTTTTTCTCCAAAAGGGAGGGAAGAAAAAGCATAATTAGAGAGCACATGCCTACTCTGCTTGGAATTCTGACATCTTTTAAAGAATAGAACAAAGTTCAGAAAGTTTAATGAAAAAAATTCTTGACATGCAATGCAGGGCTGAAAGGAGGAAAAAAAAAAAAAGGAGAAAGAGTGTCTTTCTCTATGGTAACCTTAGTGTAAATTTAAGAAAATGAAAATACGGTGCTTTGGTAATATTAGCTTCATATACCTTCTTTGAAAGTGTTCGTTCTTTTACTTTCTCCAGTGTTAATCTACCCTATCTGAATGCAAAATACTGACTGTTGCCTTTATAGATCTTCGAATATTTTGCTTTCAGAGCCACATCTATATTCTCATAACTAGAACTTGGTACAATAAATAAGCTTATAAATATTGTATAGTATCTTCAAGTTTTAACATATTAAATGAAAGAATTATAGAATTTAGGGTTAAGGGAACAATTTAAGTTGGAAGAGTTAATACTCAGTTCTATTATAGTTAGGGAATGGAGGTGCTGGGGGTGTACATCTTAACAAATAGTTTTGAATCACTATTTCATTTCTCCAAGGCTGCCGTTACATGGAAAAGATAAATAACTTTGTTAGTGAAAGAGCTAGGATAAAAATAGAACTATTAGTACTTGAATTCAATATTCTTTCTACTATACCACTGATGTAAAGTACAGGTCATTTTAAGAGTTTCTAAAATATTTTGGCCTACATTTACTTTTATATAATTGCTTAAATATATATGTATCCATAAAAAAGAGTATTGTTTTCATGTTTCCAAACTGCATGTAAAAGGTAACATGCAACCTATTCTTTTCCTTCATCATTGGTTTTAAGATACATCCATTTTGATCTTTCATTTCTAACAGCTATACAATTTTTCATTTTACTAATATATAATATGATATCTGCTAAGGAATATTTGTCATTTCCAATTGTTTATTAAAAAACACTGCAATAAACATTATGATATGTGTCTCCTAATACACATTTGCATGAATTTCTCTAGGTACAGAGATGAAATTACTACATTGAAGGATACACTTGTTCTCAATTTTACTTAATATTGGCAAATTATTCCCCAAAGTAATTTTACCAATCTGTCATGTATAAGAATTTCCATTATTTTACAACCTTGCCAATACTTGGTCTCTTGAGAGCTAAACATTTTGCCAATCTGATGAGCATGAAATGGAATCAAATGTTGGTCTTAATTTCAATTTCATTTTCCAAATTACTAGTGAGAACAAGTACTTTTCCTTATGTTTATTAGCCATTCGGATTCCTTCTTCATATAAGTATCCTATTAAAATCCTTTGCCCACCTCCCTTTTTTTCCCCACTATGGGAATGTTTTTTTAAAGACTGATTTGTAAAAGTCCTCTATATGTTTTAAGTTCTAATCTTTTATTTTCCAACAACCTTCTATCTTGTTTAAGAGCCTGTGGAAGAACAGCTTAAGACCATTCAGTGGTTGTTCCTACCCATTCAGTGGCTTGAGCAGTGGGAGCTGCAAACCAGTTTTCCACAGCAGGCTGAGCCAGGCTTCAGTGGGGAAGTTCTAAATAGGCACAGAGGCACCTGCATGCCTTCAGACCAGTCTGCAACCTCGGATTGAGTAACAGTAAATTCAGCAGCTGGAGTAGTCCCTTCACTCCAAAATTCCTCCCTGGTCACAGCTTTTTCAGCAGCAGGCTGCTCTTCCTTTTCAATCTCTTTAGAAGTAGAGATCAGGGTGTTCATGGGAGATGGTGCCACGCATGCGGAGAATTTCCTGGGCCAGCATCTACTATATCAGACCCACGGAGTGAGCTCCCTTGTTGTTGCATGGGACGGCAGTGTGCACATAATGCAGAGGAGAATCTGTGTTACACAGGGCAATGGTAGGCGGGACAATGTAAGATGCCTCTCCGAGACACTGGTGGTCAGCCCTGGGATCAGTAACCATCAGAAGACATGACTCCCAGAATGCTGCCTGGATCTGGTTAGTGAAGGTTCCAAGAGTAAAGCTACCAGCACTAGGAGTGGCTCCAGTGGCAGCAGCAAACTTCACACAGCTCGCTGGCCAGTATTCCTGGAGGATATGACACTGACTTGAGCAGGGTTTTCAATGGCAGCAATGGCATGTGCTGCCAGCAGAAGCTTCTTCCAGGTCTTCAGATTTATGATACAGATGTACTGTTCCATTTGAAAGTCAAGTTTGGTGCCTCCTAAGTGGGTTCCTGCTGCAAGGAATTTGAGGACATCCTCCTCCTTCATTTGCAGGACATCAAGGGCTCCAGACATTGTGAAAGTTTCCCTTTAAGTAACAATGACAAATCCAGAACAATGCCGTATAGACCCCTCTCTGGGTAGCATGGAAAGGCAAGATGTTAGTATCTTTTCCCAGTCTGTGTATTTTTACTTTTCATGGTGTCTTTTTAATTTCCGGTAGCAAATTTTATCAGCTTTTTCCTTTAAGACTTTTATTTTTTTGTGTCTTAAGAAATTCTGAGTAAATATATTTTCTGTATTTTTGTTTCTATTAATAAGTCTTTTTCAAAAAGTTTTATTTCTGTAACTTTGCTTTTTAAAACTTCAGAATCAATTTTTATTTATGATATAAAGTATGGATCAAATTTTGTCATTTTCCAAGCAATTGTTTCAAAATCATTTATCAAACAAACAGTCCTTCCATTCCCCTAATTTGTAACTTCACGTGCCAAGTTTCTCTACAGGTGTAAGTTCATTCTTGGACTTCCTATTGTGTTGCATTAGTCTCTTTCTTCATACCAACACCATACTGTCTCATAGCCATAGCTTGATAGTAATGTGACAGAGTACAAAATATGGCCAAAAATTCTTCCCATTGTAGTATGCACATCCCCTTGCAACATAAGTTTTGCTGCTTCTACCATCAGGGGGTAGAATTTCTTTTCTATCCCCTTGAATTTGGGTTGGTCTTGTAACTTGCTTTGACCAACAGAATATAGTAGAGGAACTTCAAACAACTTCTAAAGCTAGGGCTTTGCCTCCTTGGAATGCTGCACTGAGACTACCATATAAGGAAGCTCTTCTAGTCTACTAGAGTATGAGGCCATGTGAAGGAGAACTGAGGTGACTGAGTGCAGATACGTGAGTGAGGCCAGCATGTATCTTCCAGTATCAGTGATATAACTGAATGCAGCTGCAGAGTGAGTCTGAGTAAATCAGCGGAGTAACTGCCCAAACCATGCAGTTGTGAGAAAATAATAAATTGTTACTGTTTTAAGCCACTAAGTTTGGGGTGGTTTGAGCAAATGCTAATTGAAACATAAAAAAATACAGATGAATACAGAATGTACATAATTCTATAGAAGTGACCCAGTTCCTGTAACAAACAATGGTATAAAATAAAAAGAATAGGGTCGGCACATAACCAAATGCAATGTGAGTATCTTATTTTGACCCTGGTTCAAACAAACCATTGAAAAGACTTCCCTTTCAGACAATCTGGTAAATATTGTTATGTACTGAATATTAAATGGTTCTAAGGAATTGTTAATTTTGGTATTTGTGATTATACATTACAGTTAAGAAAATATTGATTTTTTTTTTTTTTTTTTAAGGAACACATTCAGAATCATGGAGGGGTAAAATAAAATGATGCCTGAAATGTGCTTCAGCAAAGACAATAAAGAGAAAAAGGAGGAATGTTTCTAAACTTAAAATCCTTGAATATGTAGATTCATTTTACTGTTCTCTCTCCTTCTGTATTTGTTAGAAGTATTTAATAGAAAATATTAAACATTATTGAAAACAATCTTGAAGACCAAAGGATATTTACATTTTCCTAGCAAATTAACATCTATCTAGAGCCGTCCAATATGGCACCCTCTAGCCACATGTGGCTACTACCAAGCACTTGAAATGTTGCTAGGGCACTCCTTTCACAGCCTTGGAGAAGCTCTAACATGCAGGCTGAAAGGGAGCTGATGTATAGATACTCCAGTACCAAGTTTCACAACTGCTATTTCATAAAAATAATAAATCAATAATGGTAGTGAGGAAATTTTAGAGGGCCACATTCAAGATCTGAAAATAATCAATATACACATGTTCTCTTAAGTAGGTCTAAAGGGTTTAAGATATCGGTAAGTTTAGAAAACTACAGCCTCAATGGTTTAATTCAGTCTAGGGTGATAAAGAAAAAAAAAATTCTAGAGTGACAGTAAAATTCAAATATAATTCAAATCCAAAGTTCTCCTATCGAAACACTACCTTTTGTTGAAAAATACAACTAAAAGGAGCCTAAGTACACCACTTAACTTACTGATTTTGCCAAGTGCTAACAGTGAGGGGCTTACAAAGACATCTTTCATGATATTTCTGGAAACTGCAAGTAAGTTAGAAAATGTGCTTTTATAGCTCACATGAATGCACCAAAAAGAGGAAAAATTCTGTTGAATTATCTTAAATCTCATGTGTAGGCATGGCTTTTTAAATTAAAGTTGTAAATTTATGTGAAAATACATTACTAATAAAAATAACAATTATTCTCTGGCCACTATACCAAACTTATTTATGTTACTATATATTTACCAGTGAATATTTAAATTTTTAACAATAACATACTTTTAATGAATCCTAAATGAAAATATGAAATAATTTGACTTTACTAGATATATTGAACTTTATATTAAAGAGTACTTTCATTTCTAATTAAGAAATATCGACTCAATGAAACCTAAGCATATATAATCTGAATATATATACGCATATTATATATTCAGAGATCCTAATTGTATAAATGAAGTTATTATTTAAATTAATTGATAACTGTGAATGCCAAGGCTCAGATTGTTCTATTAATTGTTTAAAAGGCTCACATGGCTCTTTTTTGGAAAACTAAGACTAGAATCTTGTTTTACTGCCTGTCAGCCTTTTCCTTCCATCTATGAAATACTACAGTCTTACACTGAATTTAAAAAATTATGTGTGATATTCTGGACTAGATACTGGGGATCTGAAGATGGATAAGACAAAGTCTTTGTCCTCAATGACATTACAGTCTCATAAGAGAGACCAATATGGATGTATAGAGATAATCATAGCCCATAAGCTTGCAATTTTCTGGTTGTGGATAACCTTATTTCCATTTTGTAAGACCACAGGCAACAAAGTTCTGGAAATACAAACACACCTTGACACAGAATAAAGCTGGCTTCCCTTACGTTTTATATTCCTATATTTGAACTACAGTACATTGTGTGGTTCGCAGCTGCCAAAGACCACATGACCAGGTAAATGGTCTATACGTGTTTATAATATATACCTGGCTCATACATGTCTTGTGTTTCCTCCCTCTCCTGACAATTAAGCAACAATGTATGACTATCAGTAATAGCCAAGGTAGTTCTCCTCATGGGCTAGAGGCTAAGGTTAAAATAAAATCCAAAGGGATGAAAGAGAACCTTTCTAATTCCTTCAGCTTTAAGTCAGAATTTTATGGCAACCTATAGAGCTAAAAGAGAAAGATCTGCCTTATTTCTAGCACACTACACCATTATAGTTAAGAACACCCTCTATTGTTCCTCATCTATTGTAGGCCCTTAACCATTCAAAAAGGGTTTAATTGAGTTCTTATTATGTAACAGCTCTCGTGTGAGGTATTTGAGATCCAACAAAACTGGAAAAAAAAATTACCCTCATGAGACTTACATTCCAGTGGAATAAAACAATAAAGATGAATTATACAGTATGTTAGAAAGTAGTAGCAATATGAAAACAAATTTGTTGAACAGGAAACTAGAACAATATAAATGGAACTTCTGAAAAGCTGGCTACATAAGGTTAACTGTATTACAGAACTATAGTCTTACACTGAATTTAAAAAATTATGTGGACTAGATACTGGGGATCTGAAGATGGATAAGACAAAGTCTTTGTCCTCAATGACATTACAGTCTCATAAGAGAGACCAATATGGATGTATAGAGATAATCAGCCCAATATACAAAGTGTCATATTAGCAGTGGAAAAAATTTGAAGAGAGCAATTCTATGTGAGGAAATGAGAAAGAAGGATGGTAGAGAATGGTAGTGGAAGAGGGGCTAGTGATATGGAAGAAGGCTGGAGTTGTTGGGGAAAAAGTTTCCATAAGAGACTTTTTAATTAATTATTAATGTTTGAATGATTATTATTGTAAAAGTAATGGATTTTAACAGGAAAAAGAGCAAGGAAAATGTATACTGCAAAAGAACTAGATAATCACGGATGGCTTGATTTTTTTTTTAAAAACAGTTAACTAATGCACTTACAAATTGTAATTCCCTGAGGACAAGATTTTGTCTAATTTTTATATACTATATTTTATACAGGTTGCATATCCCTTATCCAAAATGTTTGGGGCCAGAAATATTTTGAATTTGATTATTTTTTGATTTGGGGATACAGTTGTGTTGTTTAACAATGGGAATATGTTCTGAGAAATACATCCTTAGGTGATTTCATCATTGTGTGAACATTATGGAGTGTGCCTAGCTGGTATAGCCTACTACATACCCAGGTTATAGCCTATTGCTACAAGGCTACAAACTTGTACAGCATATGACTATACTGAATGCTGTAGGCAACTGTAATGCAATCGTAAGTATTTGTGTATCTAGACATATCTATACATAGAAATGGTACAGTAAAAATGGAGTATAAAAGATAAAAAATACTAATAATACACCAGTATAGGGCACTGATCATAAATCTTACAGGACTGGAAGTTGCTCTGGGTAAGTCAGTGAGTGAGTAGTGAGTAAATGCAGAGGCCTAGGACATTATATGACTGTAGACTTTATAAATAGTGTATACTAAAGCTACACTAAATTAAAAAATTTTTTTCAGTTAACCTTAGCTTATTGCAATTTTTTACTTTGTACTTTTTAATTTTTTTAAACTTTTGACTCTTTTGTATTAATGCTTAGCTTAAAACAGACACATTATATAGCCATACAAAAAATTTTTCTTTATATCCTTATTCTATAAGAATTTTTCTTTTTAGAAATTTTTAATTTTTATTTTTTGAACTTTTTTTGTTAAAAACTAAAACACAAACATACACATTAGCCTAGGCCTACACAGGGTCAGGATCATCAATATCACTATCTTCCACCTCCACATCTTGTCCCATTGGAAGGTCTTCAGGGGCAATAACATGCACTGAGTAGTGATCTCCTATGATAAAAATGTCTTCTGAAATATAGCCTGAAGGACCTGTTTTACAGTTAATTTTTTTTAAAGATAATGAGGAGGAGTAACTAACAATAGAAAGTATAGTATAGTAAATACATAAACCAGAAACATAGTTGTTTATTATCAGGTATTATATATTGTACACAATTGTATGTACTATACTGTTATATGACTGGCAGTGTAGTAGGTTTGTTTGCATCAGCAACCACAAACAAGTGAGTAATACACTGCCCTGCAACATTAGGATGGCTCTGATGTCCATGACAGATGTCACTAGGCAAGAGGAATTTTTCAGCTCTATTATAATCTTATGGGACCACTATAGTATGTGTGGTCAGTTGTTTACACAAACATCATTATGTGAAGCATGACTATTTGCATCAATATAATGAGATATCTTGGGGATGGGACCCAAGTCTAAAGACAAAATTCATTTATGTTGCATATACATAGACTGAAGGTAATTTCATATAATATTTGTAATAACTTTGTGCATGAAACAAAGTTTGTGTACACTGAACTGTCAGAAAGCAAACCTCTCCCTATGTCAGCTACCCATGTGGACAACATGTGGTGTCATGTTGGTGCTCCAAGTTTTGGATTTGGGGCATTTTGGATTTTCAGATTAGGAATGTTCAATCTGTATATACTTTATTGTAAATATTTATTAAATTGAATTTTAGAATAGGTAATCTAAAAGAACTTCATGAATTGTATAATTTTTTTTTTTTTTTACCAAAAGTTACTCTTTCAAATATTGTATCCCTAAGATTCTTATTTTTGCACTAGGAAATTGTACATTTTGTATTACAAGTTGTTTTATGCTGAACCTTAACTTACTCTGATTTTTAACACAGATAATACAATCTAACTCTGTTGATCTCATACTATAGAGACAGGTAATTTTAAAACCAGAATTTCAGGGTCTCATATCAACTGATGATAAGTTTTAGACTCAGATAAACATCTGAAATTAGTCTAGTACCTTAACTTGCAGCTTTGCTTCTTGAAGTCGACCTTTCCATGAGGCTACAAATTTAAGGCTATCCACAGAACAACCCATTGCCCTGTAAAGGTAAAGCATCAAATGTCACAAAGCAATAATCCTCAGGGATTAAAATATGAAAATATGAAAAGTAAATGAAGATAGATATATTCCTATTTATTTAAAAATTAAATATTTACCATGTATAAATAGTAAGATCTATTACACTATGTATAATATCTTAGATTTTATATTAAGTTTTTAAAGTTATTAATAACTATTTATATATCGGTCTCCTCTTTGATGTTCCTTAAGGATAAGACTTTTTCTTTCCATTTTTATAACCTCTGTTTTGACCATGACCCTCAAATGCAGGCACATGATAGGTGTTCGATAAATGTTTATTAGTTGAACTGAAATATTGATATTTATAATATCCTGAGACAGTACAAATTGAGTCACTAAACAACTAAATTTTGTTGAGTATATTTTTGGTAGTCTCTTTTTACATTCTAACTTGTTAAAAATTACAGTCTACATATGATATGATAATCTGAGTGTGGTATAAAAAGGAGCTTCATCTTAACCATCAGGTCCTATTCTCCACCAAGGAGCCTAGTCAGCACTGTCCAGTAGACTTTTCTACAAAGCTAAAAATATTTTCATGCAGCCTGACATGGTAGCCACTAGCCATGCGGATAACGAACACTTTGAATGTAGCTAGTGTGACTGAGAAACTGAATATTTATTCTTATTTTACTTTAATTAAAATTTAAATAGCTCCATGTGACTTCTGGCTACCATATTGTTTAGCACAGGTCTAGATAAATCATCAAAATGATAAAATTTAAATTTCATTTTTTTCTATTCTAATAAAATACACCATAACTAAAAGCAATGTTTTTTTTAAACTAAAACTTAACTGTATAATTAAAAGTATACTCTTAGAAAACACAACTATCTGCATTTCAACAATTTATTTTTTCATTTATTTCTTGACAATCAGTGGCAGTGTAACAGGAAGTCAATAAAGCAAAACATAATTACCCGCAGGGACAAACAAGTAAAGTATTTCATTTCAATTACCTTGCAGTTTCCTGGCGAAGAGCATTAAGGAATGTGTCTGGATGGAAGAGTTCTGACAGGTCAAGTGTATCAGAGAGAAGAGCCTGTTTTTCAGCTTTATCTACCCAGTTCTAGAGTAGGGGAATATAAATATGCACACACTTAAAAGATAAAGAAATCAATTAAAGAATTATTATGCATATGTCATTTTCAATGAGAAAGTGTTACAGTTTCCAAATGCTTTGAAATGGTGTCTAGAAAAAAAATTTCCACTTTACATTGTCAAATCAGGAAGAGTAATTTGGCATAAAATTCATCCATCATAAATAAGCTTCCTTGCACAACTTTTTGTTGGTCAAACTCTGCTCAAAATAAAAAGTTCAAAATGTGAAAATTAACCTAATGGATAGTGTTGTTGTTTGGGTCAGCACTTCTAGGGTTGACTCATTTCTTAAAGTATGCTAAAGAAATATTGAGCATCTGGGTCTAACTAGAGAGTCCTCAGGGTCCCCAAGTCTTGGCAATGCAAACTGAATTAGGGTTCCAGATCCAGATTTGATAGTGAATTTCCCGACTTAAGTATTACAGTAGAGCCCAATGTCCAAGAAGAAACAATTCTGTGTTAAAAGGTGTTTTTTAAGTAGTCTTTTCTACGTATCTGCCATTTTATAAATCAACCTATGCTGCATTTGTAGAAATACATACCAATATAAAGTATCTTTCATAAGCATTTAAAAAATTGCCATTTGGAATAAAAACTATACAAAGTCTTGTGCAACATTTACTGTATGCTTTCCACATATTAACCAATTTTATGCTTACCACGATCCTGCAAGTTACTGTTAGTGTCTCCATTTTTACAAATGAGGAAATGGAGGCACAGTGAGTTAAGGGTCTTACCCAAAGTCACCCTTAGTAGTAGATATTGGAGCCAGGAAATAAACTCAGGCAGCCTTAAGTGATTTGTTTCTTGGTAATGTTTCTTGCAGGTGCTAATGTACCTTTAAAGATAGATAGCTTACTGATGATTTCTGAATCAGTCTATTTCAGCTGGTGCACAGAGATGGCATTACAGTAATGCCAGCTATTAAAAACTTTCAGAATCCTCATTTACTCAGTAATTCATTTTTCATGATTTATGAACAGTCTGTGAAAAAAATTTTTTTAAATTTATTACTCTTATAGAAAGGATGTGTTTCATGTACTGTAACACCCTATTATCTACCCAAGCATTTATATCTCTTAGCCACGTCTAGGAGAAATTAAAATCTCCAAAGCTACTGTGTTTGCATTAATATCTTAATGCATTTGACTAGTACTCATATCCCGTAGTAAAAATGTTCATGTGTCCTTCCTACCAGTGGATACGTTGATTTTGTAAGTAGAAAAGACTTGAAAGATTTCCTTAACAAAGTATAATTATTTCTTTTGGATTTTATCATTTATAATAATAATACTTCATAAAGTATTTCAATTAAATAATCTTATACATTGTATATTTACTCCCTATCAAATAATTTTCATTAAATTATCTGCCTGATTATTTATCTTTCATCAGCTAACCATAGTCAACAAATTATGCTTATATAATCCTTTTTATTATAAATATTCCTATTTATAAGTTAAAATAATCATTTAATAAATATTTCTAATTATACTATTATTTCATTAATGCCTTAAAATTAATTTTGAATTCAAATAACCCCAAAAGAAGTGTTGATAGGAATGGATGTACAAATGTTCAAACTAATTAAAAATTAGAGTATGGCTGATAATCAGATTTTCACTTCATTAAAGTTTGAATTAATATAATTAGTCAAGGAGGGAATGTTCTTTTAGTAAAAATGATTTTATTAATCCAAAGGAAAAAACAATTTCTTAATCTAAGCTTAAAGGTAGACTAGTGCAAAAGTATTATTTGATAAGATAAAGTTTAAATAACAGATTCTTTTAGTGTGAGTGATGACTTTGAACAGCAAACTTCATAGTGAAGAACAAACGTTTTTTAAAAACCACATTTATACATGCTTATATAAAGAATTAAGTAGCATTATCTTTAATAAGCAGAAATATGCATACACGAATTAGACTTTCAACAAATTTGTAGACGTATTAGCTAGCAAGTATTTTTCATTACATGTTTCCTCTTCACTCTCGGTTACAGGCCATGCCCCTTTTAAAGGATTAGGTTTGAGATTGAACATTAAACTTCTAGTGTCTCCTATGATTATGAGAATATATACTTATAATTCTTCAAATGATGCATAAAAAATATTATAGAGATAAATGAATAAACAGTCAATAGAACTGAACTGAATGGGCTGGGCAATTTCTTGAATATTATACACACATACACACACAAACAGAATCATAGGCAGTGAAATGTCTAAACTGGAATGAACCATGGAGGTCACCTAGTATAGTTCCCTTATTATAAGATAAATGAGTTTCTAGGGTGACATGATATAGTTTAAAGACACTGTAATATTTTATTTTAAAAATTCTGGTTATGAAGCAGAATTTATAAATTCGAATTACATTCATTTACTCGGAAGCATTTACTGAATGCAAAGAGCTTACCATTTAGTTAGGGGAGATGAGACATACAAATAACTGAAAAATGGTAGTAAGTGGAAAACCATAATACATAGGAAAGAAGTATTTCATGAGAGTTCCACTCCTTTATGAAAATATAGAGAGAGAATTTTGAAGAAAAAAGGCTGTTCCCTCAAGAATATTATATCTAATTATCAGTCAATTGTAATACAAGCAAGTATCATTTTTATATAGGCTAGAGTTTAGAAAATATAGATGTCACCTCTGTATCTTAAAAAAAATTTACTCCAAAACATTTTCTAACTTTTTTATGTATTAATAAAACTATTTTTGATGACATAGAAGCTAGAGGCTAAAGCTATTGGCTATAAGCAACAAAATTGGTTAAAAAGAATTAAATCTAAATGATTATTGTAACAAAATTAAACACACATAATAAACAACTTTTTGAAAAACCCAAAGGGCCAAAACCAAACAAATCAAAAAATTAAATGACAGGGGTAAATGTGAATGTATCAGTTATACTCCATAGAGAAAAATATTTCAAGTGTACACACACATTTATGAAATGTGTATCCAGATACAAAGAAGGTGTGCTTCAGTCTCTGATCACAATCAAGTAAAACTGTAATAATTTAATATATTAATATTATGAGATGGTATCACAGATCTCTGGGGAATGGAAAAATTATTCGATAAATGGTGCTGGGGAAAAATGGTTAAATGTTTGGGGAGAAAAAATTCAATCTTCAATTCACATTCTAGCCTAAAACCATGCATCTTAGCATTCAGAGTAGAATGTTATTCCACAGATTAATGGAGAAAAAGAAATCAATTTAAGATAAGGAAAAAAAAGGGGAGATTATATATTTCATTATAAAATAGTACACTTCCTTTAAAAACAAAAAAGGAAAAGAAATACAGGTTAGAGTACACAAAATTTTGTATATATAAAAATGTAAATAAAAGTAAAAATCACTTAAACTAAATTGTAAATAATACATTTACCACAAATATGAAAATGAGTTAACATTAACACAATGGCAAATTGTTTACATGCTTGTTGGAACAAGAAATGATCATCCTCAATTGTTCTTATGTAAAGCTCAGATATGTTTTTAGCTCAAGAGAATAGAAGGAGAAACGATGATGATCAAATGTTGGTAAGTGTGCAACATGGACATTTTGGTAGAAGTGTATACTGGTATAATATTTCTATAAAACAATTTGATAAAATGTGTCAAACCTTTAAAAATACATAAAATTTTACTCAGTAATTCCTTTTCTTGGAATACAAATTCAAAAAATAACAGATTATTACACATGGCTTGCTCATTTAAAATTATAAGAAATTAGCATAATAAATAGAAATTAGCTAATTATGGTCTATCGATACAATAAAGTTACACAGCCAATAAAAACTGGTATTTGAGGAATATTTAATGACATTGGAAAATGTTCATGTCCTAATGTATTTATCAGAATGCAAAAATGTATACATAGTACAAATCTAATTACAAAAAAACATTATTTGAATACATAGAAAAAATATTGGAAGAAAATATTCAGAGGTCTGGCCTATAGCCTATCAATGACTACTTTTATTCACTTATAATAGCAAATATAGTTTAAAATGCAATGCATTAATAAACTGGTGCCATTTTATTTTGTTTTAATGCACTGTGTTCCTGGGGAAAATGTTTAATGCAAATAACAAGTAATTTAAGCAATCATTCTTCTCAATGTGTCATCTTTTATAGTCCTTCATCTTTTCTTCCAAATAATTTAGTATAAATTTAGAAGCTTAGGGATCTGAGAATAAATTCATCCAGAACTAAAATCTAATTTATCCAGAATAAAAATAAGTACCTTCAGTCATTATTTTGACGGGAGTAAACAAAACGTTAGAAGTTATTAGCATGTTAATAGCCCTCTGTATAACAAGTTTCTCAATTCATTGGATGAATAAACTGTAGCTCATCAGCAAGGCAGATTACCAGGAATTATACTGGAATTAAAACTTCAATTAATACCTAAAGACGAGACATTTCTTGCTACTGTTTGTAGTACCAACTTTGGCGAATAGTAGATATACTACTGGATAATTGCCATTCTTTGAGTCTAAGTTTTTCCTAAACTCAAACCTGAGTTTATGTCATCATTATTTGAAAGTGGGCTTTAGGTTTACTAGTCACATTATTAACCATAGTAGAAAACACAAGAAATTAAGTGCTCTCTTTCAAGTTTAGTCAGTGAGTTTTGAGACTGAGATGTAAAATTTGGAGTTGAAGATAACAAAATTGATTTGAACTAGCTTCCAGGAGCTCTGATCATTTTTAACTTTTTGACCCTTAAAAAAATAATTTCTTGCCTTATATACTTCCTGAGTTTGCCTACCAACATTAGGGAACTGTTTTGAAAACATACATGAATATGTATTGTGTTTTGATTTTTATTCAGTTAAATTAATTTCCAACTTTCCTATCTTCTTTGACCCATGAGTTATTTTCAAGTATGTATTTAACTTCCAAATGTTTGAAGATTTTCCATAAATCTTTCTGCTACTGGTTTCTACCTTAATTCTATTATGGCCAGAGAGCATACTTTGTGTGGTTTGAATCCTATTAGATTTAATGAGACTAGCTTTATGGCACAGAATGATCTACCTCTGAAATGTTCTATGTGCACTTGAAGAGAATGTTGTGTATTCTGCTGTTGTTGGATAATGTTCTAGAAATATCAAGTAAGTTAATTAAATCATGTTATTAAGTCTTTTATATCTTTACTGATTTTCTATTGACGTTGAAATCTCCAACTTTAATACTAGATTGATCTATTTTTCCTTGCAGTTCTATCAGTTTTTTGCTTCATGTATTTTGAAACTCTGTTATTAGGTATGTACAAGTTTAGTTTTGTTATGTCTTTTCAATGCCTTGATTCCTTTATCATTATAAAATAATCTTGGTTATCCCTAGCTATATTCTTTGCTATGAAATCTATTTTGCTTGATGTTAATATAGCTCCACCAGGTTTCTTTTGGCTAGTGTTGGCATAGTATATCTTTTTCCATCATTTTGCTTTTAACTTATTTGTGTCATCTTTATATTTAAAGTGCAAATGCCCTGATGCCTTACAGGCATCATAGTTGGGTCTTGTCTTATCCAATCTGACAATTTTTACTGTTTAATTGGTGACTTTGAAAATATATATCAATTTATAAAAATGCTACTTAATAATTTATTTTAATATTATTTAGGCAAAATTCAAGCTTATAAATTGCTGTATTTTGTAGGAATGTTTCAGGACTTTGGGCCAAGCAAAATAGAATTCAAAGAGTAAAATTATAGGTCCAATTTGTTTTTAGGTGAAACTTAAAAATTTTTTAAATCAGGGAGCAAAGAAAATCAGAGAATCGATTTCTTACCCAAATTATGCCTTATTTATATTCTTGGTTAAGATCATTATTTTTTAATTAAATAATATCTAGCTATATATAATAACAATAACCATGAATAATTTCCAAACATAATAATTACCATGTGTGGGAAACATTTGATGAATATAAAATTCAGTGTATGACTTGGTATGAATAAAGCTCTTGGCTCATTGATTACGTGGTTGAATGTAAGGCAATTCTTATCCTCATTTTTAAAACAATGGATCAAAATTTAGGGGGAAAAAAGGAACAAAAACAGTACTCTCTTTGTAACTAGATGGCATTGTTGAGCTTCCATGAATGGTTAAATCAAATATACTTGGTACATGCATTAAAAATAATGAAATTTGAAGAACACAGTTTGAAGACCCTAACTGTTACATTTTCATGCCGACCCCCATATAAGTTACCAGAGAGATCCTATCTCACTCACAGAAGTCAGTGTCCTTAACAATAGCAGACAAGTCCTACACTGTCTGCACCTGCCCCAATTTCAAAGCGCTCATTCCCCCACCACCTAACCTCTGACTTTTCTGACCACTTTTTCTCATCTACTTTCCTTCAGTTGCCTTGGCATCCCTTTCTCAAAAAACTCTTCTGCTTCAGGGAACTTGCTGTTCCCTCTGCCTGAAATTCTCTTCTACCAAATATTTACCTGCATGGCTATTACCTTACCTCCTTCAAGTCTCTGTTTAAATACTATCACATCAGAAACATCTTCCCTAACTCTATCAGTTTAACACAACTAATTTATATATCTAGAGCTCTACCTGCTATTAACAGGAATTAAGAAAGAAAGAAAAAAAGAAAGAATCCTTGGTCAAGTCAAGTCAGCAGCTGTATTTTTTCTCCTGGAATTTGGTTACAATTTTCTTAATATAAAGACTTCATTGTATTGCTTCTCTGAGAGTTTTTCAAAGTAAAACTTCTAAAAAACTTAAATTTTCATTTCCCCATTTTCATGTTTTTAGGCAATAATCTTAACCAAACAACTTTGGAAGAAACAGATTAAGTAAAGCTCTTCTGAGAAGAGCTTTAACGTTATAAACTTATAAAGAAATTCTGATGTTCCTGGCATTTCTCATCTCCATCAGATTTAAAGATGATGACTGGAGCTGCCTAGACCACAAGAAATCTGTCTCTGCCCTCCCCTCTCCCACTGTGGCTCCAGTTCTTTTGCATGACTGGATAAGATTTCTTAACCATTTACATTTCCCCTCCTAAGACATGGAAATCATATTTTTACTTGGGACCTTGTTTTTACAGGTGTTTTAACTTTTCCTTATTCGAAATTCCCCATGAGGATTCTAACCATTTTGTAGAATATGAATGCCAGGATTAGCAATAGATCTGAGGCCACAGAGAAATGGGATGCTATTTTCCTGTAGAATATCTTTTTAGAGACAGTTTTAAGTTAAATAGGAAATTTCTCCACACACCAATTTAAGAACAGAATGTGATGTCACTAAAGCCCTATAGATAAAATAGTAAGCTCCTCCTCTGCTTTATTATCCTTAAAATGAATATCCTAATTTTTCTACAGAAAGTTATTATTTTCTTCCTATTTTAACTATTTGCATAGTAAGCACAGAACCTGCCTCCAATACGGTGGAAAAGAATTTCTGAAAAGTTTTCAAATTCTAAAACAGACCTGCTACTTGTCAGTCATCCTTTAAAATTTTGCCTTAGGTACCTTAAAACACTAATGCTTTTTCTTTCACAATTTATCAAGGAATTATAAATAATAGTTTAAAAATCCTAGTATTTTGGGTCCCACCTTGTTGGTCATTATTTGGATGTCAAAAATATCTGACAAAAATGTGGGGAAAAAAAAAAAAAAACCACACCAAAAACTCAAATGTTGAATTAACAGAGAATGAACAAATCAAAAAACCTTATCCAAATTAATGAGATACCCACAAGAAACAAAGCAGTAGTAAACCTAGGTATTCTTGAAATTTAAAGCATGTTACATATTTCCCATTGCTTTAAAAAAACTTAGTTACAATAAACATTTTAAAAAGAATAAAGTATGGCCATGTGGTCTGGTAATGAATGCAGATTCTGTGACAAAGTAACTTCTATGAATTAAATGAATCTGGTAACAGCACGATGGATACTTGGAAAGCTTTCTTCTCCTATCTCCATACAGTGAAGCCAACTATACTAATTTTTAAAATATTAACCAGTCTTTGATTGGGTTCTGTTAATGGTCCCTCACACTGTATGGCTAACTGAAAAAACTCAGGCTGTGCAAAAGATCTAAGGAAAATTTTAGCCTCCATACCTATGTCCAATGGATTGATTTTTGTGAGCTTGTTTAACTTTATTAAGTTAATAGACATAGTCTTGTCTGGTTGGAAACAGTATATACCCTATCTTATCTTTAAAAAAGGAAATCTTACTCCTCCCCTATGCAAAATAAACACACTTATTAGAATACTAGAGAGTCCACCCAAACATAGGGTGTATTTTTACTACCCCCCCAAAAAAAACCCTATAAATCTGGGTTTCCAGGCTCAATGTTTGATATAAAGAAGTATTATTTTTCAGTAGAACTTTGTGATGTTCTTCTACCACATTGTGGAGAAAATTTGAGGGAATAAAATTTCATTATTTATGATTTTTATTGACCACTTCTTCTGACTTTTCCAAAAGAGAGGAATGAGTTGAATTACTTGGGCTAAACCTAGACAGAGTTCATGCAGACCTGAACTGAACCACTGTGGGAAATAAGAGTAGTAGAAATGGCTTTTTGGCATAGTATTTAATTTTTAGTGTGGCAAATTCTTAGTGTGGGATTTATACTGCCTACCTTCTTAACGACTGACCATAATTTATATCTTATTTTATGAATAGTTCAAGCTCCTATTTAAGGCCAATTCTTCCACATGTGCACTGAGACCTATTCCCTCTTGACTTTCTAAGAACTTGACTCCTAAAATTATTTCCTTTTTTCTTGCATCATCAATTTTTTTCATTTTTATTGGACACAGATATGGTAAAATATCCCTCATACTAAAGAAAGAAAAAAAACAAACAAACATATTCTCTTGGCCCTTCTCCTCACCGGTATCCTTCTGTGCTACTTTATAACACAACTCCCTGAAAGAACTGTCTATACTTGCCATCTCAGCTTCACTCCCTTATTCTTTCTTGAACTTATGTGACTAGGCTTTCATTCTTTAGAACTTCACAAACAACTCCTCAACATCACCAATGTTCTCCATGTTGCCAAACATGATTTTTCTCTAATCTCACTTATAGCATTTGATATAGTTGATGATTTTGACCTTTTTAAAACACCTTTTTCTCTTGGCTTCTTGATCACTACAGCCTTCCAAGGCTTTATTTTGTATTCCTGACTACCACTTCTTGTTTCAATGATGACTGCTCTTCTTTTTCTAAACATCTCAACATTGGAGTGCACCAGGACCAAATGCTTGGCCAGTCCTTTGGTTTTAAACACTATCTTGATATGCTGATGACTGCCAATTTTACATTTCCTACTGCAATGTCTCTCTCGTCAATTACTTCTCTGACATTTCCATCAAGATGTCTAAGAGTCATCCAAACATGTTCAAATTTGAACTCATAATTTGCAAGATTACCTCCCCCCTCCCTAAGAAATCCACTCCACTACCAATATCCTTCAACTCAGTAAATCATTCAACCAAGTGCTCAGGTCAAAACCTTGAAATCATTTTTGACGCCTCTCTTCCATGCTCCACAGCTAAATCCATAGGTCTAATATCAAAATATTACCATTTCTCTGCCTCTACAGCCACTACTCAAGGCCATAATACCATCATAATCTCACTTGGATTACTGCATTTACCTCTTAATTGGTCTTCCTGCTTCCATTCTTCTTCCCTATAGTCTATTCATATGCCAAGAGAATAACCTTTTAATCCCTTGCTCTCAATCATCTACTGAGTTTCCATGCACTGAGACTAAATTTAAAGTCCTTACCAAGCCTACACAGACCCATACTTCATGATATGTGGAAACCCATCCAACTTCATTTCTAATAGCACTCTTCTTACATATGTGCTCTAGCCACCCTTTTTATTCCTTGAACAAGCAAAGTGCATTTCTGTCGCAGAGAGTTCGCACTTGGTACTTCTGTCAAGATTTGTTTTTCCCTCGGATACATTTCATGCTTTGCTCCTACTTCATTCAAGTCTGTTTAAGTATCACCTTCTAAGAGAGGCCTTCC
The DNA here is from genome assembly GCA_004363605.1 of Indri indri. NCBI lineage: Eukaryota > Metazoa > Chordata > Mammalia > Primates > Indriidae > Indri > Indri indri. The sequence goes on along the minus strand of RJWJ010003732.1, from coordinate 21,344 downwards.
CTGACCACTCATACTAAAGTGTTACCTTCCCCAACCCATGTACTTTAGCCCCCTTAATCTACATCAATTTTCTTTATAGCATCCTGATGTTTATTAGAAATGAAGTTCAGCTTAGTTTCAACATTTGGCCAAGATCTGTTATTTGCTTTTTACCTTCTGGTAGGCTCAACAAACAGATGCCCACTTTAACAGTGTTCTGACATCCCAGAAATGAATAATTTTAATACTTATATAAGCACAGATGTTACTACCCTAGCTCATAAGTGTAATAATGTTAGTAATGCCACAAGACATGACATTTAGATTTATTTTAAATATTATACACTATATGCTACTTGAAGTGAAAACTATGTGCTCTAGGCTTAAAGTTCTCGTAGTTTGAAATATAAATATGTATTATTGCAAGAGTAAAATTTAAAAAATAATGACTAAAAACTGTTAATTTTATGTTAAAAAATTGAGAACTTATGGCTTAATAAATAGATTGATAATATAACTATTAAGAGAGAATATAACAGACAGATAAATAAGGGAAAATGTTGAAAGCATTTTAATCGAAAAATACTAATAAAAATTTAAATAATACAAAGAAAAATATGTTAGACAATATTGAAATCCAGATCTTTGTAGAATTATTTGACTTACTGGCATTTGCAACATTAAATAACACTTAATAACAAAATTCAATAATTTATTTAGTGCTGTTTAACCATGAGTCCTTTAAGAGAGTTATTTGGGAATATTTCCAATTTTGTGAAAACAAAATAACAATGGAATATCAACTTTGCCATATAAGTATTTCACAAGGAGAAAAAAAGTAATATCATTTATAAGATTATCCACTATAAATCATCTTTTGAATATTCAGACATAAAAATAAAAAGATAAGAAAAAATAAAAATATTTTCTTAAATTATTTTTACTGCAAAAAAGACTATTCAATAGTCTACTTCAACATTGTGTATAACAAATAGATACACGTGTACAGCCCAAAGTCCTTTTAAAGTGTGATAACATGTAAATTAACAATAAAACCAATCACCACTTTCCATGCTTGTGAAAGGATTTCTAATTGCACATAGCTAACAAAGTGAATCTGACAGATGATACATTATAGAATGGAAAATCAGCAAGTGTCATGTAACTATCATTGACAATGGATCAAATGTGGTAAAAGGTTGTAATTAATTTAGGAATCATAAGCACACATTTTCTTCATGACCTTCCATTGTATTCAGAAATAACAGCACAGTGCTTGATAGGACAGATCTATTGACCACAGCAGAAAAACTGTCAACCACTTTTATTCTTCTTCTTTACCAAAGACACAACTACGTGGTACACAAAATGTTTTGCAACTGTCTTGTTATATAGTAATAAACTATGTTCAAACAAGATGTAAGAAAAGCTTTTAAATAGCAAAAAAAATGGCTCCATAAACCAAGAATAGCCTTGAAACAATATTTTGCAAATAAGGGTACCAACGTAGAGTATATTACTAACAACCACTGGTTACTTTCAGGGAAAATAGTGTGTTTGCTAGAAGCTGCTGATTTTGTAAGAAAAAAACTTTGTCATAAGAGTTTAAGTATTCTCTGCATGTTTTCTGCTGGAAAGATCTGTTTATTATGCTACTCCAGGAAGCTGCTGCAATTGTTATGCACGTGATGAAAGCTGTGATGCAGATAGAAATTCAGGAAAGATTTCGTTATCATGAAAGCCAATTATGTTGCTATATTGTCACATTTCTAGAACCAAGATTTATCTTCTGCAAGCAGTACAAATAGCATGTTTTGTAAGATTGCTTCTATAAAACTGCAGATCATCATAGACCACAGAGTACTATTTAGTATTTCAAATGTGCAAGATAGTTGGTCATAGGAAGGATTTATCAGCTATTAGTGCTGAGAAATTACTGTCCCTATACGAAATTTGACTTTACAAATTTTGTAATACAACTGCTATAGTAATAGCTATATTTCACTGAATACAATTTCAGATATATACCCTAAGTTCATTCTGTGATGGTGATAATCCAACTTAAAGCTTGACTGTATATTAATCTTAAGTCTCAAGATTTTGGCCAAAATATATTTGCATACTATTCTAATATTAACAGATTTATTTATCATCTGTCTCCTTCACTAAAATGTAGTGAATCCTGTTGAAAGGAATTTCATGTTTTCCCAGTACTATGTATTTGCAGCATTTCAGACAGTGGGCTGGCACATAATAGCTCAATAAAGATTCACTGAATGAATAAATTAATGAATATATACATATGTATTTATTCATATATATATGAATAAAAAAGATCCACAAGTTTCTCTTCTAGTTGAGTTTAATATATAAAAATATACATATGTATTTATTCATATATATATGAATAAAAAAGATCCACAAGTTTCTCTTCTAGTTGAGTTTAATATATAAAAATAGAGATGCTGGAGGTTTTAGAGCCACATACAGACATCTTCAATTTTGTTTATATAAGTCTTCCTATGAATAATTTTATTGAGTACTTACTATGTATAAAACACTATACTAAGGACTGTGAGAGTTACTAAGATGAGTTAGGAAAACAATTTCCTCTTCCAGGAATGCAAAGTATGGTAGAACCTTCCAAAACAGAATAAGACACCTCAGAAAATGAATGAACAATTCATAACATAATTGTAATAAGATTATTTTTAGCATTTGAGATCTTAAGAGAATATAAAATAGTCCTCAAACAATAATTAATGCTATTTATTGATTAGACCTCCCCAGACTTCAGAGGTGCCTAATCATTGATATAAATAGCAAGGTTCTGTCATAAGAAGGAAAGGTGGCAGGATTTGGTAGTATAGCAGTTTACCACTCACTAGCTTGAATTAGGCCAAAAAATTGGTTTAATTCAAGCAGAAGTCCCTATAAATCTTAAAACCAAAGACATGGAACCAAAGCAAAAGCTTAGTCTTAAAAAATGAGCATTAAGGCTTGCCATTAGTACATGGCACTCCAAATTTGATTAGCAGTAGAAGTATAATAGGGAGATATTAAAGAGTCAATTATATTAATACATGTTTAGAATATTGGGTCTGTTTAGTATACCCAAGCCTAACTGGGTACTGGTGATGAAGGTCTCTCTATGTAACTTGGCTTAGATAGAACCAACTCATGAGCCAAGTTGGAACAAAAATTTTAAGTGTAGAATCAAGGGATCCAGCTATACAAGGTTGAGAATACTAAGACGGAGGACCCAAGACAGATTTTGACAGTGTAAGATTTACAAAGTGGGTAGACAACATGCAGGAATTTAGAATGATCATTATAGAAAAATCAGAATACACTGTTATAAGGGCTATGCTACAGGCCAAGGGGAAAACAAAGAGTGGAGATCAGAAATCAAAGAAACACTTAGAAGATGTTATTTCTGAAGAAAAGGCCAAAAAATTTGAAGCCAGGAAAATAATTCTAAGCTCCCAATAGGAAATAACCTGTCTAGTTCATTCATTGGTTAATTCCTTTGTTCATGCATTCATTCAGCAGTCGGTATAATAGATATTGGAAATATAGTAGAATTTTTAATGAAAAAAAAAAAAAAGTCCTTGTTCTAAACGATCTTGTAGAGAGCAGGGAGTGAATTCCAGGCTGCCTGCAATTATTTTCTTTGGCTGAGATTCCTTGGGTACCTAGGGGTTCTCTAGCTCTCTCTAAATTACCAGCATTTGGAGGAAAATTTTAAACTTTATGCTACAGAGTAGACAAAGACTCTCTATATTGCAGCCAAAATGATCCTTCTGAAACATAATCTGACTTTCTTCCTTAAAATCCTTCAATGGTTACCTTAAATATAATTACTTAATATAGTATATGACTTGGCCCTTCCTTCCCTGCAGCCTAATCTTTGAACCTCCCTGCTTCTTGCACTCTATGTTCTACCTTTAGTTACATGAAACCACAATGTTTACTCTGGATTCTGGCATTCCTTCTGGAATTCCTTCAGTCTGATACATTCTTTCCTCTTCTCCTTACTTGGTTGATTCCTATTAAGTTCTTAGCTTAGGCATCACTTCCCTGACCCGCTCTAGGTTAAGTACTCCTGCGACTGACTCCCATAGTAGTGTACTTCCTGTATCACTCTTATTGTTATTTATTCAGTTCCATCTTTTCTGATAAATTGAAAGGCTAGTTCCTAGTGGGTAAGATATATGTCTATTTTGTTTACCATTCTACATTTGCCAGGTGCACACAGTTTGGCACCAGGAAAATATTAATCACATTCATAGAATTTTTTTTTTTTTTTTTAGAGACAAGGTCTTATGATGTTGCCCAGGCTGGGCTCAAGCTATCCTCTGGCCTTAGCCTCCCCAATAGTTGGGACTCCAGGTACATGCTACTGCACCTGGCTTACAATTATATAATTTTTTTCTAATTTATAGCATTTTTAAAATCGCTAAAATGAATGAGTGCAAGAAATGTAAATTCTGTGAGGTAGGAAGTATATCTATTTACTAACCATTGTATCTCTAGTACTTCATACAGGCCATAACATAAAGTAGCTGCTTACAATATTTTTGACTGAATGAATAAATAAATGAATGCCACCCTTGACCCTAGTCAGTCTTACCTTATTTGCACAAAACCCCTGTAATGAACTGGCATTATATCTGACACCTTCAGTAGCTTGCTCTCTTTCCTCATATGCTATGCCCTAAAATGCAAGGCCCTGAAATCTTACACTGTGGCTGGATCTAGGCTCAACCTGCTTTGTATGTGTTTAGATTCAGTCTGATCAGTATGATCTCTTAAGAAACCAAAAGCTTCTATTTTCACAGATTCTTGTAAATAGTATCTCTAATTCTTCCTGCCCACCCAGGTTCCCATCCCTTTGTTCCCCCACTAGGTAGCTTCACTGTTCTTTAAGCATCACAAGCTGCTCTGAATATGTATCTATGAAATAGAGAAGGCACAGATGAAAACAAGGTACTTATCAGGCCCTTAAATATATGAAAAGCAAATCCCAAACATTAAAGGTTACTTTAGGGAGGTGGACATCTTTGTATATTTGTAACTGAAAAAAAATTAAGCCAGGAAAACCAAATAATACAAAAAAAAAAAAAATCCCCAAGTGGTGATGGAAGTGAGAAATATTGTATATTCCCTTGTTGGAAGGATGGAAGGTAAGCTACAGTCAAGCCTGAAAGTTATCTTGAGGGTTAGGAGAGTATTTGGATCGTTACAATTAAGGCTAAATGTCTATAAAGCTTTTAAGAAAATTACATAGTGGAAAAGTGTTCAGTTTTGATGGCCAGTATTCAATATGAGTATGAATAACCATATGAGAAAAATTGCAATAATCCATATAAAATTGTTTTAAAGGAAATTAATTTCAGTATAACAATATGTTTATCATTATAAGCACACAGCATAATTATTAAGTGTTCTTACCCACATAGTGTAATATAGGCTACTATTTAAAACAAATAAAAAAAAAGTCCCTACCTTTTATAAAAATAATCTAAAGCAAACAACACTGAAAAATATATGAAGTGGTAAGTTATCATAGCCATGTAATTATAATGCACAAAGAACTTCAGAGCATTCTGATACTTTTCTAAGATCACTGATGATTTGTCCTTCCTTCCTGCCTTCCCTTCCCTCTCCCTCCCTTCCTGCCTTCTCTCCCTCCTTTCCTTTATTTCACCATTTATTGGTAGATTATGTCCAGGCATGTACACAGCATATAGAAGGATGAGCAAATCAGAGTCCCTGCCTGATTCTTCTCTACCTGCTAATTTCAACCTCCTTTTTGGATCTAGTATGTTTTTATCCAATAATCCTCCAACCCAGAGGATTGGTTATAATAGAAGCAAAACATTCAGATGGGTCCTGCTGCCTTCAAAGGAGTCCCATTTTTTAGGTTGACAAAAGAGTAAGAATAAAAGATGAAAAGACAGAAGAACAAGGGAAGACCCCTGGAGACAGTCACCAAAGAGATGAGAGCAGATGGAATCAAGCACATAGGTCTAGGGATGAGCCTTCAACAGCAGAAGGTCAACTTCTTTTATATTAGAACAAAGATGATGAGGATGGCTTTAGACAAATTTGATTGTAGATGGCAGAGAAGGGCAGGAATTTTCAAGTGGTCATATCTCACAGCTTGAAGTCTTCAGGAAGATAGTGAAGGTTTGAAATACCATTGCGGAATATAGGAGCAGTGCTTAGGGTCCATCTAATACTGCACACTTTGTATCTGAAGTGTCACTGGGAGAGCTCAGCAGCCTATATATGGACAGATACCAATCCAAGTTCAATGGTTTTCAGAAAGGATGAAGCCTTTAAAAAAGTGAGCTAGAATACTGAAGATATGGTTAAAGTTATGTGCCATGAGCCAAGACCAGGAAAGAAAGTAACAGATTGGGAGAACACTGAGCAGGAAGAGGCTGGACAGGCTAAGAGAATAAGAAATTGAGAGTGAAACGTGGTTGTTGTCAAAAAGTGATATGTATGCTTTAGGGGTTCAAAGGTAGATCAATCAGTGATGAGTGATGACAAGGTTAAAGATGTGGGAAGGTACGTGAATTACTAACAAAAAACATGGATAAAGACTGCTGCATTGAGAGGAACAGAACAAGTTATTCACGTGATGGAAGTTAATGTGGTAAGTGATGTGAAGGCTGTTTGTGAAACAGGTGCAACAAGCAGAGGAAGAGGTAGTACACAGCAGAAAAATCACAAAAGGACAAGAGGGACCTTGTATGTACCAACTAACCTGTATCATCTGCTATTTCTTAAAAAATTTATTCTTTCTCCCTCTGTATCAGGGGTCCCCAACCTATGGTGAGTTGTATAATTATTTCATTATATATGACAATGTAATAATAATAAAGTGCACAATAAATGTGATGTCCTTGAATCATCCCCAAACCAGCCTCCCTCTCCTTCAGCTATGGAAAAATTATCTTCTGTGAAAACAGTCCCTGGTGTCAAAAAGGTTGAGGACCACTGTTCTATATTATTCTTTATTCTATTCAATATTCCTGCATTTACCTGATAGGTTCACTCTGAAAAAAACTTGACCAATTTGAACAAAAGATTTTTTTTGAAGCAGCTCCCATAGGGGAATATTTCCTAGAGCAAACTAGTAAGTCACATCTATGAATTGGTTTCAGTTACCATCCACATGATCCATCTACATTAAATTGTAAATTTTTCTTTAAATTCTCAAAAACGATGAAAAGCAACAGTAATTAGAAAGAATACACTTTTTTAAAAAAAGAGTACTGTATAAAAATAACAGATGGCAGAATAAGGAATGAGTAGATGGTGCTTTATGCATATAATCATAATGTAATTCTCACTAGACACTAGCAAAAATGTTATCTCGTTATGCATGTCTATACTACAATAGTCATACAGTCATATGGTGCAATTAATAAATAATGTAGCCTTACCTGTATTGCGAGGGCACGGGCTACAAGACCTCTAAGGTATTGTAAGGGATCTTCTGGGCCTTCCCACTTGCTCTGCCATGTGAGAGGACACTGCAATTTAAAAAGGGTCAAAATTAAATTTATACATATAATACTACATATGAAAGACTTTTAACATTAGTATGATGGGGAAAAAATTTTGGCATAATTCACATTATGCATATCATGAATTCATTTCATTAAGATGTGTCTGTTTTTCCTTGATCTCATTCAAGCTGAGTGATAAGACAGTGAATTTATGTTTCTCTAAAATGAGGGGTTTTGTAAAGTAAAAATTCTTGAAAGAATAAATGAAATTAAATTGGCATATAGAAAGTAGTCAACCATGTTTTCTTGAAACAATATTTAGTGCATAATGAAATCAAATTAAATTTGAAAAAATCATTTTATAAGTGGCAAAGATTAAAAAATAATGAGTCTTACTCCTTACAGAATTTCTTTAAACTATAAATAGAACAGTATAATGGAAACTTTACTTCCAAACCCACATTGAGACATACGCTACAAAGGGAAGAAATAAACAGAGAGTAAGTACTCTAAATTAAAAAAATAGATGAAACTACTGTAAGAATAGCTATCTTACAAAAGACATCTTTCTAATATCTGACCTCCTATTAACATTCTCCATTAATGTATACTTCTTTCCTTCAAAGTATTCTGTAAGTTCATGTTCATTATAATATACCTTGTTTCTAAGGGTTTTCTAGCTTTCCAAATATTTTGTACATATCATGCAAACTTCTTAACATATTATTTTTCTGAAGTGTGGTAATAAGGAGAGAACATTCATCTCATACCCCAAATACTGCCTGGTTACATAGTTGAGAAACTACTCTGGGCTAGAACAGAGGCTTCCAATTCTTAGCCAGTGCCAATTTGTCACATGTGAGTGAGCTGTGTGGAAGAAACAAGCTTTCTCTTACCAAGTGCTACCAAAATTTAGGATTTGTAAGTATTAATTCTTTCTTTCTTTTTTTTTTTTTTTTGAGACAGAGTCTCACTGTGTTGCCCGGGCTAGAGTGCCGTGGCATCATCCTAGCTCACAGCAACCTCAAACTCCTGGGCTCAAGCGATCCTCCTGCCTCAGCCTCCCAAGTAGCTGGGACTACAGGCATGTGCCACCATGCCCGGCTAATTTTTTCTATATATTTTTAGTTGTCCAATTAATTTCTTTCTATTTTTAGTAGAGACGGGGTCTCGCTCTTGCTCAGGCTGGTTTCGAACTCCTGAGCTCAAACAATCCGCCCGCCTCGGCCTCCCAGAGAGCTGGGATCACAGGCGTGAGGCACCTCGCCCTGCCGGATTTGTAAGTGTTAATTCTCTAGGCTTAAAGAATTTACCCAAACTTCATTCAAACCTCCTATAAAACCCACCTCTTTCCCCTTCCTAGGGGTGTATTAGGCACTTAACCTTTGCCAGACCCCTAGGGAGACAAAGGAATGAGATGCAAAAGGGGAACTAACTTTCCTTATCCCTCCTGATAAGAACAGCACTTTATCCCTCCCAGTTGTTCCCTAGGGAAATAAAGGAATGGAATGCAAGAGAGGAACTTACTTTCTTATCCCTCCTGGTTGTTTGAAAGAATTTATTTACTTCCCCCAGAAAAACCCTCTATAAAACCCAAGGCTCTCCCCCCTTTTCTCTCCCGGAGGCCTTTTTTGGCCTCCATCCATCTGCATCCAGATGCTGAAAATAAACAACATTTTGCTACACTTGAGGCTTCGTGTGTCTCTCTCTCAGCTCTGGACCTAACAGTATGCTCGAAATAAACAATTTTATTTAAAATGATGATGTTGTTTTATGCTAGTAAGTTTTGGTGAGATTTGTTCTGTTGCAAGACTTAACTGATACAGATTTTGGTATACTTAGAAGTGGGGTACTGCCTGAATAAAAACCTAAAATGTATGGCATTGTATTTGAGACTGGGTGGTGGACTAAAGCTAGTAGGCCCTTCAGGAAAGTGTAAGTAAAAACTTAAAGGACTTCTAAGAGAATACTAGTGGAAGCCTAAGAAGCTTTGAGGACCTAAAGGGAGGAAAAAATCTCAGACAGAAAAAAATATTCTGAGGACCTGAAGGGCATGGTTGCAGACCCTCTGTTAGACAACAGGAATTCAATGAATCTTAAGGGTGTTGTCCTACAGCTGACTCAGAAGAGACATAAGGTAGAGAGAAAGGCTTATGTTGAAAAGATTTGTGGTTTTTGTCTAATGGAGTGAATCTCAATGAGATTCATAGTAAACTAGAAATTTTTAAAAAATTGATCTAGTGTAAGCTCCATCACTTTGGGATTAAAGAGTGAAAGAAGATGCAATGAAAAAAAGAACTTTGGACTCCAGGACTTCTAAGGACAGGAAGCAGGCTGAGAAAACCACTCAACTGCAAACATAGGTTACGATTTATTGAAATGTATAGATAATTCAGAGGTCAGAATCAAGAGCTCACAGGGTAAAGCCAAGAGCCATGGATCATCATTCCTAGGGAATGACACAGGATCCTAATAAAGGAACCAGAACACATGAGCCCGCTTGAATTTCAGGATTGCTAAGAACATGTTAGATTCCCATTTCCCCACCCCTTTTTTGAACAGGAATGTCTTTGTAGTTACTCTCTGCCAGACCTACCATTTTATACTGGTTTTGCTCAGACTGAGATCCCTGCTCACCGGCACTCCCTGGTGCTGCTTGCACAGCATGTCCATCAGAGCAGGGCACGCCCTGAAGTGGAGAGACATCAAACCTGCTGGAGTACTTCACAGGCAACTTGGGACCAGCATCCTTCTCCCTGGCATGGTCAGGGATTGATCTTTGGGGACCCAGGAACAAGCCTGCAGGCTAGATCCTGTACCCCCAGGTCTTGATTGTATTGTTTGGGGGCACAAATGGGAGATTTGTGAACTAATCTCAGGAGGTGAGGGACCTCAAATGGGCAGAATTGAGAGGAGAGGGCAGAGTGGGTCCTGGCCCCAGCACACTCATGGACTACCCCTCCCCTTACAGGAAGTCTGCACTCTCAGCCCAAGCCAGGATCCTGGGCAGGAAAGCTCCCTCCCTAGTCCACAGTGCAATCAAGGGGGAGCTCAGCTACTTTGAGTTCCTGCCTGGCAGCAGGCATTGGACATAAACAGCAGAGCAGGAGAGGGGAGAGGAGAGTGAAAGCTGCTCCTGACACACAGATTGTGAATCTCAAACAGCCCTGCCTCCATAAGAACTTCTGGTTGGGTGGGGCCACTTTGGCCCCACCCTGATGGCTCTGGCCAAAACAGATACCTTGCCAGCTTTCGTGAAGCCTGAAGGCGAGCCCACCCAGCCTCACTCCCCCACCCATCTCTCTTGTGAAAGAGAATACTACTCACCTGGAAGTTCCAGGGGCCCACCCACCACCTAGGGCATTCAGCCGCTTCTCCTGAGGGACTAGAGCTGGTTATAGGTCCCCAAAACAACATTGCAGCTTGTTCCTTCTGGCAAGTGCCACCTAATGACAGGGAGGTCAATTTGCATTCCATTTACAGCATTTACTGAATCAATCATACAGGGTGTGGCTGATTCTTACTCACAAGCACCACCTACTGTCTTAGAGATTAAACTGGGCATGGCAATACAATTAAGAAGACCACAAGGCTGGGGAAAGGGAAAGGATTTCAAAGACCTCCATCCTCCCTCATCAATAAGAGGGAATCTGCTGACTGACATAGCTCACCACTGCTACAGCTGACAAATAACTAGCAACTGAGAAAACTACCACACTAAGGATATCTATAACCAAGGCAACTATCCAGAATCTATATCACCATCAAAGCACCCACAAGCAAAGCCAAAGGTTCTTACCCAACATATGCTACAAACACACTGTTATGAGTGTGTGTGTGTGTGTGTGTGTGTGTGTGTGTGTGTGTGTGGGAAGCCCAATCTAAACCAAAGAAAATCCAAAAACAAGAAGCAACAGCTGCTCCAAATGAGAAGGAATCAGCAAAAGAACTCTGGAAGTATGAAGAATCAGAACTAAAGGACACCCACGAAAGGAAATAACAGCATTCTAGCAATGGATTCCAACCAAAATGGAAACACTGAAATGACAGATAAAGAATTCCGAATACGGACAGTAAGGAAAGTCAATGAAATCCAAGAGAAAATGGAAAACCAACTCAAACCAGAAAAACAATTCAGAAAACAGATGAAAAAAATTCACTAAAGAGATCGACATATTAAAAAAAATGGAACTTTTGGAAATGAAAAATTCATTTAAGGAAATACAAAACACAATGGGAAGTTTTGAGAATAGACTAAATTAGGCAGAAGAAAGAATCTCAGAGCTTGAGGACAACTCTTTTGAATTAACTTAGTCGAAAATAACGAATAGAGAATGGAAGAAAATATTTGCATGCTATATCCATCTGATAAAGGGCTAATAACCAGAATATACAAAGAACTCAAGCAAATCAGTAAGAAAACATCAAACAACCCCATTAAAAAGTGGGAAAAAGACATAAACAGAAGCTTTTCAAAAGATGATATAGATTGGCTGGGCTTCGTAGCTCATGCCTGTAATCCTAGCACTCCGGGAGGCCGAGGTGGGTGGACTGTTTGAGCTCAGGAGTTCCAGACCAGCCTGAGCAAGAGCAAGACCCCATCTCTACTAAAAGTAGAAAGAAATTAGCTGGACAACTAAAAATATACAGAAAAAATTAGCTGGGCATGGTGGCGCATGCCTGTAGTCCTAGCTACTTGGGAGGCTGAGGCAGGAGGATTGCTTGAGCCCAGCAGTTTGAGGCTGCTGTGAGCTAGGCTGATGCCATGGCACTCTAGCCCGGGCAACAGAGTGAGACTCTGTCTCAAAAAAAAAAAAAAAAAAAAAAAAGTCCCCAAACAACAGATGCTGGCATGGATGTGGAGAGAAAGGAACACGAATACACTGTTGGGACTGTAAACTAGTGCAGCCTCTATGGAAAGTAGTATGATGATACCTGAAAGAACTAAAAGTAGACCTACCATTTGATCCAGCAATCCCACTACTAAGTACTTACCCAAAAGAAAAAAATATTTTACAAAAAAGACTCTAGCACACGAATGTTTATTGCAGCACAATTCATAATCTCAAAGAGGTGGAAACAACCCAAGTGTTCATCAATACATGAATGGATTAATTAAAGTTGGTAAATGTATATCATAGAGTATTACTCATACATAAAAATAAATGGCAAACTAATACCTTCTGTAACAACCTGGATGAAACTGGAGACCACCCTTTTAAGTGAAGTATCGCAACAATGGAAAAACAAACACATGTACTCACTACTTAACTGGAACTAATAGATCAACATTCATATGCACATATGTTAGCAAAATTCAGTGGAAATCAAGCAAGTGGGAGGAGGAAGGAGGGGATGGGTAAATTCACACTCACAGGTACCATACACACCATCTGGGTGATGGACACACTCATAACTTTGACTCAGATTGCCCATAAACAATTCATGTAACCAAAACGTTTGTATCCCCATAATACTCTGAAATAAAAAAAATATTTCAACAGTAATTGTTTGTTTCATCATGGCATAAGAGGTTATTAATATAAATCAGAATATGATGAAACAATTACTGCATCAGTCTCAGTAATTTCTGGGCATTAATCCGACTAATCAATCAGTTGCTTCAGGTAAAACAAAAAAACTTGGGTTCAAGCCCATGAGTTTTTTATAACTTTGACACCAAGTTAGCTAGCTATTAATTGAAACACAAAGTAGATAATAATCCAGTTTAGCCGTAGACTTTGTGTGTTTATATGCATATGTGTTTAAAAATCTTGCATATAGTCTTCCAAGTGAACTTAAGAGTTTGGTAAATAATTCCTAAATTAAATATAATACATTCATTTTAGCCTTTAACTAGTATTTAAACTTGTATATAATAAACTCAAAATACAATAAAAATTATTAACAATATTTTCATCCTCAAAAGCTTCATCGTTTCCATTTATAATCCATCCATTCTACCCTTACCACCTAATTTCCGGGCAACTGCTAATCTGTTAACATGTATCAGTTTGGATTTTCTGGAATTATATATAATTAAATCATATATTACTCCTTTTAACCTTCCTTCTTTTCCTATATATAATTATTTTGAGATTTATCTAGAGATGTGATGGAACCAGATCACAAAGAATAGTGAGAGCTGACTCTTAAAATTTTATGAATTATGCAAGCTGGTTATTAAATCGCCATTACTGAAAAATAGTTATATGAATTTGCAATAAATAAATGTTATTTTAAAACAAAGTTAACCAAATATTCTAAACTTGTCACTTCACAATTACTGTACAGCTTTTATTATTATGTTGTTATACACTGAATGTATTTTCCCAAAATTCTTATGTAGAGAGCTAATCACCAATGTAATGGTATATGGAGGTAGGGCCTTTGGGAAGTAATTAGGTGATGGGAGTGGTACCCTCATGAGTGGAATTAATGCCCTTATAAGAAGAAGCCAGAGAGCTAGCTTGATATTTTTTCCACCATATGAGGATGAAAGGGTAAGTTGGTTTTCTGCAACTTGGAAGAGGGCCCTTACCAGAACCCAACCTGATCTTAGACTTCTCAGCCTTCAGAACTGTGAGAAATAAATGCCCTTTATGCCACCCAGACTATGGTAATTTGTTATAGAATCTTGAATTAAGATACTGTGTTTTAGATCATTTAGGTCTATTGTACCTGTATGGTACTGTACAATACTAGGTATTTCTTCCCAACTTGACATTCACTGACCTTACATTGGTAACTTGAATCAGTAATGGCAGGAATATTTACACTATGGAAATGAGCAAATGGTATGGAGATCAGGGATTTTTTTTTTTTTTTATTTGGTGAGAGCCAGTTAGCCAGTTGTTGAGTTGTTAAATATTTGCCCCACAACACTAGATTCATTCATGTTGTTCCATAAATGAAAGAGTCATTCTTTTTATTGCTGAGCAGCATTCCATTGTATGGATATGACACAATTTATCATTTCACCTGTTGAATATTTTTGAGTATTAAAAATAAAGTTGCTATGAAGATTAATAAGAAAATATTTGTATGGCATATGCTTTCATTTTTCTTGGGTAAATACTCATGAGTGATACAGTCGGCTAACATGCTAAGTATATATTTAACATAAGAAAAAGCCAAACTATTAGCAGTATGAGAGTTCAAGTTGTTCCTCATTCATACCAACCCTTGGTATAATTAGTCTTTTTAATTTAAGCCATTCGAGTGGGTATGCAGTGCTGTCCTGTGATTTTTAAAATTTTTTTATTGAGATATAATTCATATCCTGTAAAATTTACCCCTTCAAAGTATATAATTGAGTAGTTTTTAGTATATTCACAAGGTTATACAACTTTAACCATTATCTAATTCCAAAATATTTTCATCATCCTCCAAAAATACTCTGTACCCATGCAGTTACTCTTCATTTCCCTAAGAACAAAGGATGTCTTTCTGTTTACTTAAGTCTCCTTTAATTTCTTTCAATAATGTTTTCTGGTTTTCACTGTACAAGTCTTACCCTTCTTTTGTTAAGTTTATTCTCAACTATTTGGGAATTTTTTTCTTAATTTCATTTTGGATACTATGAATCCTATACACTAGCATGCATTGTTATTGTATAGAAATGACTGATTTTTATATATTGATATTCTCATTGCAATTTTAATTTTCATTTTCCTAATAATTAATGATGCCAAGCATTTTTTCATGTGCTTCTTTGTCATCCATACATCTTCTTAATGAAGTTTCTATTCAAATATTTTTTTATATTTTTTAAATTGGGATGTTTGTCTTTTCATTAGTGAGTTGTGTTTCTTTTAATATATTCTAGATACAGGTTTCTTTTTTAGGTACATGTTCTGAAAATCTTTTCTCCTGTTCTATGGCTTACTTTTCATTTTCCTAATAGCGACTTTTAAAGAGCAGTTTAAAATTTTGATGAAGTCCAATGTATTATTTCCTTTTATAGTTCATTTTTCTGTGTTCTATTTAAGAAATCACTGTCAAAAACAAAGTCACTAAAATCTTCTCCTATACATTTTTTGTTTTATTTATATTTATGTTTATGATCAATTTGAAGATAATTATTGTACATGTTTGGAGACACAGGTATAGTTAAAGTTGTTTTTGGCTTTTGGCTATTCAATTGTTCTAATACTATTTGTTAAAGAGATTTTCCTTTCTCCATTTACTTGCCTTAGCCTATTTGGTTAAAATCAATGGATCCTATATTTGTGAGTATATTTCTGGACTCTTTATCCTGTTGCATAGATCTGTATATCCATCTTTATGTTAATACCACAGTGCTCTGATTACAGTATCTTCATAATGTTTTGAAATCCCAAAGAATATGACCTTCCATTTTATTCTTCTTTTTCAAAATTGTTTAGGCTGTATTAGGCCCTTCGCATTTTTACACAAAAACTTTAGAATCAAATTATAAATCACTATAAAACATCCTGCAGAGGTTTTGATCAGGACTGTGTTGAATCTATAGGTCAATTTGAAAAGAATTAACATCTTAAACACTGAGTCTCCTACCATGAACACAGTACATCTTTCCATTTATTTAGGTCTTAAATTTCACTTATCAATGTTTTGTAGTTTTCAGTGTGCAAAAAGGTTTTACAAATCTTTTGTCAATTTTATTCCTAGATATGGTATCTTTCTGATATTACTGCAAATGATATTTTAAAATTTTAATTTTCAGTAGTTTGTTTTCTGAATAAAGAACTACAATTTTTTATATATTTACCTTGTATCACACAATCTTGCTCAACTTAAACTCCTGCTAGCTCTAAAGTTTTTCTTTTTTGCTAACAGCACTTAACATAAGATTTGCCCTCTCAGCAAATTTTTAAGTGTACAATACAGTATTGTTGGCTGGGCGCAGTGGCTCAGGCCTGTAATCCCAGCACTCTGGTAGGCTAAGGCAGGAGGATCGTTTGAGCTCAAGAAGTTCGAGACCTGTCTGAGGAAGAGCGAGACCCCGTCTCTACTAAAAATAGAGAGAAATTAGCTGGACAACTAAACATATATAGAAAAAATTAGCTGAGCATGGTGGGCATGCCTATAGTCCCAGCTACTCGGCGGCTGAGGCAGAAGGATCGCGTGAGCCCAGGAGTTTGAGGTTGCTGTGAGCTAGACTGACACCATGGCACTTTAGCCTGGGCAACAGAGTGAGACTCTGTCTCAAAAAAAAAAAAAAAAAAGAAAAAGAAAAAATACACTATTGTTAACTATAGGCTCTACGTTTTACAGCAGATCTCCAGAACTTATTCATCTTGTATAACAAATTTTGTATCCATTTTTAGGTTTTGATATGAGGTAATTCCTGTCTCATAGAAAAAGTAGGGAAATATTCCTGTCTCTTCTATTTTCTGGAAGAATTTACAGAGTTGGTATTTTTATCTTCCTTAAATATTTGTTAGATTTCACCTGTGAATTTTAGGTACTCTCATTGTGGAAAGGTTTTAACAACAAATCCAACTTCTTTAATAAATATAGGCTGTTTAGGTTATCTGTTTCTCCTTGGCTTTCTTTTCTTTCTTTTTTTTTTTTTTTTTTTTTTTTTTTTTTTTTTTTTTTTTTTTGTTATTGTTGAGACAGAGTCTCCCCAGTGTCTCTGGGTAGAGTGCAGTGATGTCACTGTAGCTCAAGGCAAGCTCCAGCTCCTGGGATATAAGCGATCCTTCTGCTTCAGCCTCCCAGATAGCTAGGACTAAAGGCACACACTAGCAATACCTGGCTCGGTTTTGTTGTTTTGTGTGTGTGTGTTTCTTTTTAGGAGAGACACGGTCTCACTCTTGCTCAGGCTGGTGTCAAACTCTTGAGCTCAAGCAATCCTCCCACCTCGGCCTCCCAGAGAGCTAGGATTACAGGAGTGAGCCACCGTGCCTGGCCTATTTCTCCTTGGATAAGATTTGTTAATGAGTTTCTTTCAAGGAATTTGTACATTTAATTTATTGAATTTATGGGCTACAGTTGTTAATAATATTTCCTTATCCTTTTAACATCTGTAGGAACTGTAGTGATATCCCCTTTCTTATTCCTGATACTGGTAATTTCTGACTTCTCTGAGTAAAGGTTAAGTTTCCATCTTATGTATTATACTGGCTCATTATTTATACCTCTTTGGAATTTGTTAAATCTATTTTTATCATTGCATTAGGGTTTACAGTACACATCTTTACCTTACCACAGTCTACCTTAAAGAAATAATGATAAAACTTTAACATTGCATAAAAGCCTTGCAATAATGTACTTACATTTCCATTTGCTAAGTGAATAAAAAAGGACAAGTAGAAGAATAAGTTCTGGAAGTTAAAAATCTGTGCTAAAAGAGAGAAAGTATATTCTACTATCTTAGCATAATGATGAATAAGTTAGGGATACTGAAGGAGAAATCCAAGAGTCTAGAGATTCTGAGTATATGCAGGCCCCTTTGTTCTTACAAGAATCAATAAAAACTGATTTACATTTATAAGTATATATATGCACACACACACACACACACACATATATATATATATATACACATACATATGTATGTATATAAAATGTTAATTACAAAGCTATCTATGAGGGAGTGGGGAGAGTTCAATCCCAGTATTTGGTAGGCCTTTTGAGATGAGTATGTGGAGTTCAGTCCATGTAAAGCTAATAACTGCCTCCTATAACGAAGACTATAATTTAGTGGCTTGATCACATTAACAAAATATTCAATAAGCAATGAACTAGGAAAGAACTCTGACTGAGAAACCACATCAGAATTAACGAATGAGCTTTGTCACTTTACCAGGATAGTAACTCCTTTTAGCTTTAGTTTTCTAATTTAAGTAAAAGGGGGATGATGAGAGTAACAAATTGGATAAGGGCTACAAAAGTTCTCTATAACTGGACATTCTCTATAACACAAGCTATTACTTTATTTAAATGGAAAAATGCAAATTATTCAACATTAATAATTATAATTTATTAAAATAGTTTGGATATGACTTTTTTAAACACTTATTTTCATGTAAGTAGATAAACAATAAAAAGGGGCCTTTAAGAAAAGATGGGATCCCCAACCATTTCATAAGAATGAGCATCTTTACTTTTCCCCTGAAGTCTTAAATATCAATGGTGAAGGGATCAAAAACGTTGACAAAGTGGAGTGAAGATAGACACAATGTGATATGGCAGGTACTGCCCTTTTGATGGGAACTCTGACCATAGAACAGTGTTTCTCAAACCTTAGCATGAATAAGAACCATGTCAAGGGCTTCATAAAACATAGATTGCAGGGAAATACACTTAAGAGTTTCTGATTCAATAGTTTGGGAGGTGGGAGGAGGTGTACAAGAAATCACACTTCTATCAAGTTCTCAGGTAATGCAAATGCTACGTACGGGTCTGGAGACCGTATTTTAAGAACCGCTGCTATAAAGAAGGCCATGCTAGAGAAAGGAGTGAAAGGAAAAACTAGTCCCGCAAAGTAGATCTTAACTTTTAGACATTCTGAAATTATATAATAAAGTTCTATATACATATGTATGGACATAGGTTAAGAGATTACATCTCTTTCCATCAATTTTTAAAGGTGATAGTGACCCAAAAACGGTTAAAAACCAGTTTTTTTGAAATTTGTTTTTAAAAGACTTAGGAACCACTAGCATTTTTGCTATATTGTTGAGAATCTCCCTGTTTTAAAAAATTAAAAGCCATTTAGTGTTACCAATTAGTATGTTAGGATAAATTAAAATGTATAGCTAATATACATGCTGGCTTTAAAAAGGGTTCAATTAAAATAATTTTTTTTGAGATGGGGTCTCACTCTGTTGTCTAGGCTGGAGTGCAGTGGTATAATCACAGCTCACTGCAGCCTCAAACTCCTGGGCTCAAGCTATGTTCCTGCCTCAGCCTTCCAAGTAGCTAAAACTAGAGGTACATGTTACCACGCCCAGCTACTTTTTCTTATTCATTTAATTTTTTTGTAGAGACAGGGTCCTGTTATGTCACCCATCCTGGTCTTCAACTCCTAGCCTCAAGCAATACTTCCACCTCGACCTCCCAAAGTGCTGGGATTACAGGCATGAGCCATCATGTCCCCCTCTAAAATAATTTTTTAATAAAGCAATACAACTTATTAATTCCTACTAAAAGGGTAAACTGTCTCTGTCTCAGTGATTATTCAGCATGAAGGATGAAGCAATTTGGTGTTGTATTAATACCTTTCAGTTTTTTTAGAATTGAAAATTGTATTTTTTAAATTAGGGTTTAAAGCCTACTGTCCTAACCTTTTTTAATATTGTTATTCTTTAACAAACATATTACAAGTATTGTGTCTTTTCGTAAAAAAAAGTTTCAGCAGATCGCCAGAAACTGTCAAGGAAATAAAAGTGTTATAAATCTCTCTAGGAAAATTCCTATTCTAATCAAGTCTGATACAATAAAGAAAATGTCAAGTACTGAATTATTTCTTAAATTACATAAATCATATCACCCAATACATAACTTGTCACATTCAAATGTAATAAAAATTAAATTTTCATTCTGAAATAAATGGGATACTACTGAATTCTCAGTTTTTGTTAAAACTCATTAAAAATTAAATGTCAGAAAGTATTTTACTGATCTTATCTTAACGAAAGTCAACCTACTCTCATTTGAGTTTCATCAAACATCCTAAATTATTTCCAAAGCTACTACCTGTGACACGATTTAAACATGCTTTGCAAAACATATTTTTCATCATTTGGTAGAATTTTAACAAATTCATTTTCATGGAAATAAAAAAAATATTTCAAAGGTAGTGATATTTTCCAGCTATATTTCTTAATTCAAAGTATAATACAGAATAGTTAATTTAATAAATTACATATTGAAATTGTCTACATCCTACATAAATATATTTTAATTAAGAAATAAACCATCTAATTCTGTTGCTATGCCATGTAAGGAAATAGCAGGTATTGGGTTCAGGGAAAAGGAAAAAAATATTACAAGAAATTAAAAATTTATGACCCCTTTCTAAAATATTTTGGTCTTAATCAAGGAAATTGTTTCATACAGTTAAGCCCTTTAGTTCTCTGTCTCTTACGACATGACCTAATGTAAGCTACATTATATTACAATCATAGAAAATGATTTCAAGCTAAATTTTCATTTTTTTCAAGTGTTTATGCCAAAGATCACCCAGATAGTTAACAGCAGAAGCAAAATAAGAAACCATGTTTGCCAATTACCTTTTGTATTTTTTGTTCATATCACATAGAACCTTCTGGAAATACCCTATTCCAGGCCCTAACTACCCCTTCCTGAGATGAATATACAGGAACCTACATGGTATCCCTACTTGTATAAGCTTATTTTGCACAATGTTACCAAATGCTCCAAAAGCTGCTGTTTTCATAAAGAAAATTTCCGAAAGTAACAGTAACAAAAAAGCTAACATTTATAGGGTGCTTGTTATATGCCAAGCACTTTACCCATGATTTAATTCTTACAACAATCCCATAAGGTAGGTCCTATTATTATCCTCATTTTATAAATGAGCAAAACAAAGTTTAGACATGTTTAAGTAACCTGCCCAAAGTTATAGTTACTATGTGATAGAACAGGATTCAAACAGGCAGACATATTCCAGAGGCCACACTCTTAGCCATTTTGCTGTTATTTCTACAAAATAAAATCCTTATGGCATACAGCATTTAATCCAAACTCCTTTTTTTGGCTTTAAAGACCTCAAAATCTGATCCTACCTTCATTTTTCTATACTTCATTATGTAACAGTCCTACCAGACTTACAGTTCTATTCTATAGGAGTCATGTTCTTCTATCGTCGTTATTTTCCTTCTC
>RJWJ010003731.1:67625-83112 GCA_004363605.1 Indri indri | reverse complement strand
GTTCAAACTTTTTAGCTGTGAATTTCTCGTCCTTAATGAATTGAACCTATAACCTCTCCAGCTTAATCTTTCACTGCTGCCTGCCCTGTCCTTTAACATGCAGAAATTCCACACTGTTTTAAAGGCTCCACAAACCTCACAATGTTTTTCAAGTCTGTTTTGACCACACTGTTATTTGTCCTGGAATCCCTTCCTCATTGCCACCCCTGCATAGGTATTGCCTGCACATCTTACAAGGCAGCTCAGATGCTGTCTCCTTTGGGAAGACACCTCCAACACTTTCAGACTAGCATTCTTCTTCTGTGGCCCCAGAACCCTGGGCACATCTCTGTATCTGCATGTAAAATATTGCAATTAAATTACTTATTTATGTGTCTGTGTTTTCCATTAAACCCTTGTCCATATATTTAAACAAATTTGCTAAATGTTTTCAGATTTTGAGTGCTGAATTCTTTTGGTGTTTACTTCCTTTGTGGCAGTCACTTTGAACCAAATTCAGACACAGCTCTTAGGTCTGAAATGAAGCAAATCTCAGCAATAGATACAGGTCTCAGCAATAGATACGGACCTATAATCAGACTCATTTTACCTTCCCCACAACCTAGACCTGATATCCTTTAATCAGATTTGGGTGCTTTGTCCCTCTTCCTTGTGATAAGCTCTTTTCAGGAGAATCTTCTATTGATGAAAAAAATAAATTCTTGATGTCTTATTTATCTGTGCTCTATACTTAAGATGCCCTCCTATGGCAAGAAAAATGAATGAAGCATGGGTTACCCTGGGCTTGAAGCGTCTCAACCTGCATGGAACTGAAAGGCAGGTACTAGAAGTTGTGTTAAGCACTCTACAGAGTAGGCAGTATACATTATGAGTTCTTGCTTTGACCTCTGTCTTATGGAAGAAAAGGATCACAGAATTATTTATCCTTTTAGGACAATACATTTAAACATGAGAGATGTGACTATATAATTCACAAAAGAAAAGATTTAGCTTTCTGGAATATAAAAA
The DNA here is from genome assembly GCA_004363605.1 of Indri indri. Taxonomy (NCBI): domain Eukaryota; kingdom Metazoa; phylum Chordata; class Mammalia; order Primates; family Indriidae; genus Indri; species Indri indri. The sequence goes on along the minus strand of RJWJ010003731.1, from coordinate 82,104 downwards.
GGGCAACCTAATGTAGATTCTAGAACAATCCAAAATTTATTGTACAGTTTCCAGAACATGAAGACAGTGTAAGATCCAGCAGAGAGAGTGTGGATTTAGGGTCAGACGGCCTGGATTTAAATCTATTAATCTTATATTTTATCAATTTATCCCAACATTTGTTCTTTTAGCAAGTATTAATTCAACACTTCTTATGTTCCAGGAACTGTTAGAGATGCTAAGGAATCCATGGTGATGAAAACATAAATTCACTACTCTCATTTGAGTTATATTCTAATGGTGGTAGACGTAGAACAAACACCTTTGTAAAGAACAATAAGATTTCAGATAATATATGAAATGAATAAAACAAAAGGAGCTAATCTAGTTTGGTCAGACAGATAATCTAGATAGCCTTTATGAGTAGAAGATGTTTGAGCCGAGAATTGAATGGCAAGAAGACCCACCATCTTGAACTTCTAGTGCACAGGCTCTAAGGAAATAAAGACTTTGGCAGGTTAGAGGAATAGAAAATAGCTCTGGGTGGCTGAGGAGCAGTGGGGGAGGAAAGAGTGGTAGGTGGAAGTCAGAAAAGTTGAGAAGAGCCAGAATATACAGAAACTTGAAGCCCATGGAAAGGAATCTGAATTTTATTGCAAGAACAATAAAAACCTTTGGAGCACTTTTAGTATATGACTAATACTTTACATTATAAAAGATTATTCTGGTGGTCATGTGAAAAATGGAATATAAATTATGTGAATGCTTAAATCATATAATGATTTATAAATATATAAATAAATATATATATTCATTTATATATATAGGTGAATATAAAATTAGACATTTTGAAAGTTCTATATTAGAATAAGTCTGTTCATATTAGCCAAAGTAAAGGAAGATTGACTTATTCACAAAGCAGCGATTTCTTATGTTAATTTAGTTTAAATATAAAATAATATAAATAAAGTAATGAAACTTACTACTTTGAATAGACAAGGGGCTTTATTACCCTAGAAATTAAAATGTGTGAGAAAGTGCAAGCCAGTTTAGGCCCGTCACTTCTTGCTCATAAGGGCTTACAGAAAGGCTGTGTCCAAATTCAAAGGTGGTCAAATGCTTTGGAAAACTTGAGAAGAAGGGCAAAGGACATGTGTCAGGATCCAAGGAAATGAAGATTTTTCTGTTATAAATAGGATGCAATTAATGATAATGGTAACAAAAGGAAATTAAGAAAATGTTTTTTTTTTTATTCTGTGTGTTTCCTTTTCAAAAAAAGTAGTTCATGATAGAAAACTGAGTAAGTGGTAAATTTCCCTGGTTGGAAAAGGGGTGTCTACCTTGCCCCAGTTGACAAATGACCAGGTGGCATAAGGCAGAGACTCCCTGAAACACTGCCCACATTCAGGGATTGGGATGAAACTGAGGAGAAGCGTATAATCTATTGAGTGTCAGACTTTTTTCAGGCATACATATCATGCATTTTTACCAGTTTAATCACGCTGAACCTCAGTTGTATAAATTTGAAATGCTATTACCTTCCTGAACATCTCTTTCATATACCTGAAGAGGTAAAGGTGTTCTAAAAATCATACAGTTTTAGAAAATATAGAACATTATTACTATTGCATGGTTTGTCATCTTTTTGGAACTAAAGATCCATAATGACATGAAATTTGTTTTGTGATATGTTAAAAATTGTACATTTTAAAATATATAGCATTAAAATGTACTGCCTGGTAAATCATAGATAGAAATAATAATAGCTTACATATATCAAGCATTTTGTCTGTGACAGGCCCTAGGCTAAATTATTTTCATGATTGTATCATCACATGTTCACAACACAAGCTGTTTTTGTCCTTCATAAGGAGAAAATTGAAGCTTAGAGAAGTTATGCAACTTGCCTAGAGTAAGAGTAAGTGGTGGTAATAAATAGTGGCTCTTGAATTTAAGCCAAGGTTAGTTTGACTCCAGAATTTGAGTCCTTTAATTAAACTACCCTACTGTTTCTCCAGTTTCCAATTTGAAATCCGATTAAACCAATTGTAGAAAAAGCATTGGATTGACCAGTAATGCACTTAGAAAAATAATTGTTCCCATGTAACAAAAATTTCATAAATGTTATTGCCCATGGCCACAGTACCTCCAAGAGTTTAGACCTGCATGAGCCTGTTCCTTCTGGGGTGGGTGGGGAGGTTAGAGGCTGAGGTGTGGTGGGCTGCATGGCTACATGTACAGGGCTTTGCTTTTGGTGGGGATGGTTGTTCCATGAGGCTTGTTACATTATTAAAAATAATCAGTTCAATAAGTAACGAAAACTGGGTCTTGCCTTAAATGCAGCAGTGATGACTATGTCACGAGCCAAGGATTATGACTAATTCAAAAATCCAATTCTTTGGTACTTACTGTCAACAAAATAAATGGAAATGAAAGAAAGAGAATTACATCTGAGTGTTCTCAGTTCAAAAACTTTGCTTTAAACACCATTCCAGAAGCATCATGGGAGACAACATGTTCTTTCCCCAGTGTGTGGGACTCCTCTTCCAGCTAAACCATTGGATCCACAGTCCTTCTCAGGACAAATCACCTCGGGCCTTAACCAAGCTCCTGTGTTGCTTCTCACACTCACCTGATGACTCGTCTTGGCTAGAATCTAGTTGTCAGAGGTCAGGAGTGAAGTTTCTTTGTGAAACAGAAAATTTCAAGCAAATTATTTTATTAAAGATTTTTGAAGAACGGTTAGGTAACTGGACTTGTGGGGAAGTTTTAAATGATCAGGTTTTAAACATGGAGATGGAACTAGGTAAAGAGGAGACACAATGGCCATGGGTCAGCCACCTTGGAGGAAGCAGGACCAAAGCCCCTCCCAAGATTGACTAATTGTGGGGCGTGGCTGCCGCTGTGTGGCCCTTCCCCCCAGGAGTCAGCAAACCTGAGTTCTTGTTTTTAGCTTTCCTTGAACTAGCTCTGTAAGCCAGGAAATGATAAACAATCTGTTCTTACAGCTTTCCTTATCTTTAAAATTAAGAATCTTGAGCAAATGATAGTTTAGCTTCTCTTTTCAGAAATATATATATATTTATACATATATTTATATATATATAGAGAGAGAGAGAGAGAAAGAGGTCCTTAAAGTACTTTAGCATACTGAATTATGGGCTGATTTTATATAAAACTATTCTTATTTTACAAATTGGTGAATGCTGAATACTCATAAGAAGTATGACAATGTGATATGAAGACAGACCTTCTGCATTGGGAGTTTATACTGCAAAAGTCCTCTCTAAGTAGGCCACTATGTGCATGAATCGAATGCACATTCACAAGTTGCTTTTGTTCAAATTGGGTTCCCTACGCTCACTGAATATGCCTCATCCCCTTCCTTTTCTGTTTGTTTTCCACTCACTTAATTCCTTCCTAACTCCCCTTTATCCCTCCTTGGAATGTTGCAAATCTGAGTCCTTGTTTATTCAACTTGATTACTCAGGAAGATGACTGAACATAAATTGTGGTTAGTTGGCTTTATTCTTTATTCTCATTCCATGCGATTCCTCTGCCCTGATTGAAGGGTGGAGGAATGTGGAATGGTTCCATTTAAACAAAAGAAGTGTTTTTGTTTTAGATTCTGCAGCTGGTTTGGCTTGTGGTGGTCATAGGTTGAAGGAAAATACATGTCTATAAGACTCAAAATGAGCAAGATAATTTAAGACCTGTGTTTAATATTAATTATTTCCTGTTTTCACAATAACAACGCAAAATAGGTTATTAAGATCTTTATTTTACAAATAAGAAAACTGAGGCTCAATGAGTTAATGAGTTGCCTACAGGTTTGCCTGAGTGGCCAAACCCTAATTACGGCCTGGTGAGTACACACCATAGCCTCTGCTGCTTGGGGTTTGCTCACCGAATCCCAATATGTGCCTTAGATCAGTGATCAGAAATAGAAGACATCTAAGGGTTCAACAAAGCCCCATGCTTCCTAACCATATCAAAGAATTTTTAAAAGAAAAACTTATTTTTATTGTTGAATTAGAAGAAGATAATGATTTGCATTACTTATTTAACTAATATCCTACATCAGTTTCCCTACACAGTTGATGCTATTGTTTCTTGCAGCATTTAATTGAATTCAGTGGTATGATTATGTACAGGAATCACTTCTATTCCACTGATGTCAGTATGAGGATGAATTCACCATAACCATGAAAAATTCTGAAACCAAATGGCATGCTAAGAGAATTGAACATAACCCTGGCTTGACATCTTATTGCTTTTGATCTTTAATCTATAGACAATTTATCAATGAATACAAACATATATGCCTTACTTATTTCAAGCAGTAAAATATCAAATCAATTGGGGGACAAATCCCAAAATCTAATGCCCTAGAAGCATTTTTTTTCTTTTTAAAAAAACTGTCTAAATACAGTTCTAAGATAACTTCTTTAATCTGATTTTGACCCTATTTACTAGTTATTAATTGTTCTTAACTCTCTTTTATGCTTTGCATTCTGTCCTCATTTGGAACTCTAATTTCTCAAGCGACAAACCTAGATACATATCATCAATGTTCAGGTGTATCTGTATCCCACTGGACAACTGTTATGATGTAAAGCTAGTAGGCACATAACAGTGTCAGGAAGATGTGGATTACTATAATTAGTGCTATAAATTGTCAAAGTATTACATACATGAGGATCAAATGAGATTCCTTATTGTTTCTTTACTCTTATTCCTTCTCTATGGTCTCTGCTACCCCAAATATAGTTGATAATGTTTTAATACTGACTTCGAATACAAGATCCATAGGCTTGGATGAGAAGCTGCAGATCCTCTTATGGAACCCCTTGATTTAACAGATGAGAAAAACTGGGAATTAGCATCTTCTGATTCCTAGTCCCATGTTCTCTCTTCCATTCTACCCTCCCTCTGCTTAGCACCTTCAAAATGCGCAAGTTGGATTCTTTATTCGATGCAATAAGTAACCAACTGCCTACTTGCTGCACAACCAAGATGATGTTTGTAATGGGAATGTGAAAGAGTTGCACAGTTCTATTGCTTTTGTCTAACTATGGACAACAAAACTCCTTAAAATTAAGAGCTTGCTTAACTCAAAAGCTACAAGAGTTCCAGAAATATACATTTGTTGTTACACAATAGCAAGTTTTGAGAAAACAAGAATGAAATTTTAGGTAGCCTCAAATACCACTCCACTCTGTTAGAATGGATTTTTTTTTTTTTCAGTTTACATCTGCTCATCTCCTTAGTCATTGAAATGTAACAGTGTTTTTCTATGATAATTTCATGATATTTAAGGGTAAGACTTTTATGCTGTTTCACACTTGAAAATCTATGTAGTGCATTTTGGACTGAAGAGAATCTTAAAACTAGAAAAATACTGTATGAGTAAATAACAAAATACAAATCAAATCCACTAAGGTACATAAGTATGATGCCATACTCATGAGCAAATATTAACTTTCTAATGAAGAAATGTAAGTACTCTTTAGTGAAATATGACAAGTAGAGCCCATTTAAAAATGCCATTCAATATGTACTCAGTACCAAATCAAAACTGAATGATTCCAATGTCAAGAGTGTCCACTTTTCATATTCTGTTTATGTACTATTTGAGATAGAACAGTGTGTTATTCTTTGTTGAAAACTGCTGCATTTATTTTGAGTTCTTAGTGCTTGAGAAAAACAGACAAAAGGGATAACTGGGCTTTGTCTACTAGAGTACTTTCAGGTAAATGCTCTACATGCTAATTTTTGAAAGGTAATTCTCTAAACTGTTTTTCTTAAAATTTTAATACACAAAATAACTTTTCCAGGTAGCAGCAGGAAAACATGAGATAGACTTATGGAAAACAGTTGTTCCCTACATGGTATGCTGCACATAAATAGGCGCAGACAAAAAAAAAAATAGGTGAAGTAACACACATCTTGTTCTGAGCACCCACTGCTTTCTATGTTTTAAGCTTCTGGTCTAGGTCAACTGAAGTGCCAGCCATCAGGGGCCTTTACTTGGAGCATCCTGACCAGAACAGTCTTCCACACGCAGCGCCTCCTATGCCTAGTGAGCCTGCGCTTTGCTCTCTCCTTCCCTTCTCCCCTCACCTCTACTCTAGTCCTCTCTATGGCTTTTCTCTTAGCTAACTTCCAGAATAGATTACACTGGATGGACTTTTTCAAATGAAATCATTTGAGATTAAAGACAGAGTCCTTTGTTTTCAAATTTCATTTGATCAGACGGTGCCTTGTAGAGGCCATGCCATAATGGTGGAATTTTAAGCTTCATGGGGAGGAAGTAAGAGAGATAATATTTAAAACATGATCTTCCCTGGTTCCTCTACTCAAACTATGTAGGTAAACATCATAGCAGGCCGGTCAATTCCAATAATATGAACCTCTGCATTTTAAGTAATTCATTCATTCCACAAATATTTGCTGAATGCTAAGGTCCAGGCACTATCCTAGGTGTTGAGCAAAGAGCAAAGAACAAGATAGGCAAGATCCTTGCCTTTTTGGAACTTATAGTCTGACAAGGTAGATGTTATATTAAATAAGAAAGATTCCTGTAATCCTTGTAATGAAATGTGCAGTACAGGTTGCTATGGGAACATATGACAGGGAGTGTTAACCTGTCTACAGAGGCAGAGAAGTCTCTGGGATGAAGTCAGAGCCAAAAACAATGATTGGTCAGGTAAGTTAGCCACCCAACAATGTCCCCAGTGCCCTCCACTTCATTGGCCAAAGTATTCTCTGGTTTTCTGTCAGTTTTTTTCTGTCATTCTAGCCTAAATGATGGGTAGCACAAAAATTAGAGAAATCATACCCTTTGCTAAGGACTGACACTTAGTTTTCACTTTTAATTCTTTATTTGGTTGTTTTGGTCTGTGCTTTATTCAAGAGTAGAATGTTAGGGCATTGTTTTAAAATGTGGTGCTATTCCAGTCACAGTTTTTGTTAGTTTGACAAGAAGCTGAAGGTTTGGGAAATAGATGAATACTTAAAATTATAAAAGATTAATATACAGTGTCTGAAACAGAAAGAATGCTTCAAAGAAAAAGAGAAGTTAGAATATTTACTTAAAACATGGCTAAATAGTCCAACAATGAAATTCAGACAAGAAAGGACTTTAAATGACCTGGTAAAAATGATAGTGCACTTTATATTGGACACTACATTAAAACACACACGCGCACAACTCCTCCCAATAGCTATGTGTTTTACTTAAGGCTCGACTAATGATTTTAAAATAGGAATATTTTAAACATTGTGATGTTATAAATTTTTGTTTCAAAACAAAGGTAATATTCTTTAAATAAAATTTTCTGGATAGCCACACACTAGGCACTCTGCCACCCATTAGGAACAAAAAAGTACGCAAGACAGAAGCAGTCCTTGTCTCTGTGGCTTGCACACATTTTTATTGTTTTATTCACACTCAAAGTGTATTCACTGCTCTAAAAACTTTCATAGTTACAAGAATACTTCAAAACATCATTTGAAAACCATAACATACAAGATTTTATAATCTATTTTATCTCAAGTGTGCCGTAAAATTCCCTAAAGTTCAGCTGAGAATGGTTTTCATTTGACCACTCCAGCCAACAACCACTCAATTGTCTCATAATCACATGGAAAATATGCATTTTTTCCCTAAATATTGCCATTGAGAGGCGAAAAGTAGGCACTGTTGATAATAATTATATGTAGTTCTCAGCATTTATTTAATCTTTCTTAAAAAGTAAAATTAAGCAAACATTGATAGAATTGTAAAAATATCAGAAATTTAAGAAATATATAGATGACTGAACCACAAGACCACTGAGAAACAAGAACAGTGGACTTGAAACATCAAAACCCATGAAATGAAAAAGAAACTATTACACTAAAGATAAACAGAGAACGTTAAAGAAAAAAAATGATTGAAAGTGAGAAGAATAAAATGCTTTATGATTAATATTACAAAAATGAACTCAAAACAGATTAAAGATCTCAATGCAAAACCTGAAACTACAAAACTACTAAAAGAAAATGTAGGCAAAAATCTTTATGACATTGGAATGGACAATTGATTTCTTGGATATGGCACCAAAAACACAAGCAACAAAAGCAAAAGTAGACGAACAATCAACATCAAATTTTAAAACATCTGTACAACAAAGGAAGCAATTAATGAGTGAAATGCAACATTCAGAATAGGAGAAAATATTTGCAAGCTGTATGTCTTATAAAGGGTTAACACCCAGAATATATAAAAAAGTCCTAAAACTCATGACACACACACACACACACACACACACACACACACACACACACAAAAACAAACCCAAATAACTTAATTCAAAAAAGAGCAAAGGACTTGAGTAGACAATTGTCCATAGAATACATACAAGTGGGTAACAAGCATATGAAAAGTTGTTCATCATCACTGCTCATCATGGAAATGCTAATCGAAACTGCAAGGAGATATTACCTCACATTATCTCACACTTCACACCATTTTAGTATGGCCGCTTAAAAAAAACATACAGAACATAGCAAGTGTTAGTGGTGATGTGGAGAAATTGGAACCTTCATATACTGTTGTTGGGACTGTAAAATGGCACAACTGCTGTGAAAAATAGTATGGATATTTTCCACAACATTAAAAATAGCACAACTATATGATCCAGCAATCCCACTTCTGGGTATATATCCAAAAGAATTGAAACCAGGACCTTAAAGGGATATTTGCATGTGAATGTTCATTGCATTATTCACAATAGCCAAGACAGAGCAACAGCCCAAATGCCCATCTACAGATGAATGGAAAATGTGGTATACTCATACAATGAAATATATTCAGTTTTAAAAGAGAAGGAAATCCTGTTACATGCAACAACATGGATCAATCTTGAGAACATGATGCTATGTGAAATAAGGCAGTCACAAAATGTCAAATACTGCATGATTCCACTTAGATGAAGTATGTAAAATAATCAAACTCCTAGAAAACAGAAAGTAGAATGATCGTTGCCAGGGGCTGGGGGGAGGAGAAAACGGAGTTGTTTAATGAGTAGAGAGTTTCAGTCATACAAAAGGAAAAAGTTTAAGAGCTCTGTTGTACAGAAATGTACTTACAGTTAGTATTGTACTGTACATTTAAAAATTGTTGAGGGTAAATTTTGTTATGTATTTTTATCACAATAAAAATGCTATGCCATTTAATAAAAACTATTAAGATAAGCCAAGACAGTGTGTGCTAACACTGGAAAAGTTAGTTTCTCTGTGAACTAGGTATTCATATGGTGATCTATCAAACTGGAAAAACATAAAACAAAACAAAATAAAGTTATACCATCTAAAGATTTAAAACAGGTATTATGATTGATGTTTATAATGAGATGATGGGTAATAAAAGACTTCATGTAAGAAAAACTAAACTTTTCTTTTCTGGGGAAGTGCATCTCTCTATTCAAAGTCCTCCCATCCTAGCATAAAGGGAAAGAAAACTCAATGGGAATCAAGCAGAGGGGAGGGGGTGGAAGAGGATGGGTGAAAACCTACCTAAGGGGTACAATGAACAGTATCTGGGTGATGGGCAAACTTTTATCCCTGACTCAAGCATTACAAAAGTGATCCATGTAACCAAAAACATTTGTACCCCTGTAATACTTTGAAATAAAATTTTTAAAAAATCATTTAATAAGAGTCAGGATTATAATACCTATTTTGTGCTCATTCCTAGCAGGTTCTGAGCCGAATACTAAAGCCAAAGCTGCACACAGCCAATTACGAAAGTTTCACTCAATATCCAAAGGGAGGTGCCAACGAGATAAGTGTGAGATGTGAATGATAGCTTCTTCATAAGAGAAGACTATTTTTACAATTATTAAAGATTCTTCAGGGGTATTCTTTTAAAGTTGCTGAATGGTCTCAATGTACTAAGATGCTTACATTCTAGAAAGTGTTATCAAAATTGAAAATGAATATGTGAATTTTTAAAATTAATTTCTATATTAAAAAATTTTATATGTGTTTATATTGAATACAATTTGAAAATATGGTAAGCTAATGTGAGCTGTCTGATTTATCTGAATAATTCTAAAAAATGTTTAGAATAAATATATAGTGATGATCAATTCAGATGTCATCTTTGGTAAAAAGAAATCTTTCAAATGTAATAAAAATGAAAAAGTAACAAAAATAAAATAGAGACAAAATAAAACAGGCTAAAATGTATACATACATGTGTATATGAAATTATGTATATTACCTTATTTTCCATAACATTAAAACAATTTCTTCTGCAGCAATTATTTTAAAATCTTTGGAGAAAAGGTGGTATTGAGAAATGATCACATTGCAGTCTGACATAGGATGTAAATAGATTATTTGTTATATAAGTGTATCATTATTGGATTTTCAGTTTCTTTTCTCTTTTGGTCCATTAGTTCTGACAAAGACACTCTCCTTAGTCAAACTCGAGTTATCCGTTCTGAGCTTTTCAACCCAGCCTTGACCTTGGCCCCAGTGGTTTGCCTAGCAAGAGTCAGCAAGAATCTTGTTAAGTCAGTTGATTAAGAGTCTCTCTACCCTTGACATCTGATCACCCTTTTTCATTCTCTACCCTTGATGTCTGAGTCCTAGGTCTGTCTTTAGCAAGAAACCTATTAGGTGGTTTTAGCCAGAATCCCCTACCCTTGGTGTCTTCTTATATTACCCTCTTAGTAATTTTCCCTCCATTGACCCCCTCATTCTACTAATTGGCTATAAATCACCACTTGTCTTTGTTATATTCGGAATTGAGCTTGATTTCTCTACCCTATTGCAATAAGCATATTGCAATACTTGAATATGGAGTCTTCCTTAGGGTTTTAAAAGTGTCAGAATAATTTTTCTTTAACATTTCTTTAGTACCTGTTTAAAAATTATGAATTCTTATTGAGTATCTCTCATGACATAGGAACAATATCTTTTGTTTTTATCTGTACCTTTTTTTTCTGAGTTTGAACTCTAAGAAGAAAAGAATCATTACTTTTTATCCTACTCAGCATAATGCCTTGCTCAAGCACTTAACCTACTAATAATATGTGTGGTAGCTCAATACAAAATACTCTGGACAGAAAGCTAATTCAAGTAAGATTCAATATTATGAGGAAGAAGCTAAAGATATTCTTTTAAAAATATTTAATAAGTACAAGAAAAGTAGCAATAGGAAACCTTAGTTAAAATATGAAGGAGTTAATTTTAGAATAAGCAGATTGCTAATTTTAACAAGAGTATAAAATAATCTATAAAATTCGTGAATTCAATGCCTGATGCAGTCCTCAAATAATAGTTAGATCAAGGTTGACAAACTAATGCCTTCAGTCCAAACCTGGCCCATCATCTCTTTTTATAAATAAAGTTTTATTGGAACACAGCCTTGATCATGTGTTCATGTATTATTTATAGCTGCTTTAATACTACAATGCCAGAGTTGAGTAGTTGCAGCAAAGACTGCAACTGCATAGGGGCAGTCTGAGCTGCATACCTGAAAATATTTACTATCTGGCACTTTATAAAAAAAGACCTGTTCCAAAATGTATGCTCTCTTTCTTCTTTTATGGTAAATATTAGGTCAACTCGTATTATTCCAAGATAGTTGTCCAATAGAAGCCTTTCCGTGTTATAAATAATCAGGTAAAAGAATCAGATTTATGAACTGATTATGAATTATATTGCTGTTTACTACAGGTGGTGAGTCACATGATATATGGAGTCAACTGAACTCTGCAAAACTTGCTGGGATTCAAGGAGACAAGTATCTGTAAAAATGCAAAATTCAGAGAAATTATTATCTATTATGAAGCTAACTATTTCAGAGAAATACCTTTGTGACTTGTTTTGCAAGTCACATAGTTAAATAATGATTACAACCTAAGGCAGCAATCTGTTTCAAAAAGAACAGCTAATGTGTACATCTGTTTTGAATTCTTACTGATCTTCTAGGTGGGTGATTATATAATAAATGACCTGATTACTTGTAAATGTCAATGTCATCTCGGATTTCAATAAAAAATGTTAATTGAACTACTAATGCAGCATACATATTTCATAGGTTTGTACGTGACTGGAATTTAATCCATCATGAACCATCTGCCTGTCTAAACTATGCCTTTTTCATTGAGCATTATAATTTTTATATCCCTATTCTTTATATATCTTTCTATTCTTTATATTCCTGCAATCTCATGTCTGAGCTCTGTACATGGTAAAATAAGAATACTTTCTTTTATCGATAAATTATTATAGTTTATATGGAACACGTGTGTATTATTTGATCCTGTCAACAACACCTTGTGATTGTCACAGCAGATATTCTCAATTTGCTTGTGAAGAACTGAAGCAGAGAGGGGGAATGATTTGTCTACGGTTAGATGATAATAAGTAGAATTATTATAAAATGTAGTGTTTTTGATTCTAAGTTCAGGGCTCAGGTTATTACAGCTACACCCTTCCTAGACAGAGAATCAAGTTATTTTTAATTTGTGAAATTCATCATTGTCATTGATAATACAGCAGTCTGGTTTTCACACTGTGAATGCACAGGCTTAAATTTGGGTATTGAGATGATCACAACTCATAAATATGTTAAAAACATCTGTATAGCACGTGTGATTTAATCACCATACTTGATTTTTATGGAACTTGTTTAGGATTTCTTTGAGAGGACCGATGGGTTGGGTGGAGTCATTACAGGGATCCCTTTTGAATATTATTTTACTATCTCCATAAAGCCAATTGGGTAAATTGGCAAGATAGAAGCAATTGAGGCAAGATTTTTGGAGAGTAAGAGTGAGATGCAGAAGCTAATGATATTTAATTTATTGTAAGCTCATTTACTGTGTAAGCTGGAACACACTTCTTTGTAGTCTCAGTGTTATATATCCAGGATTTTGTTTATTCTCACATGTCAGTAAACCATATTTGAGCATGTACCCACTGAGTATGTTCCTATAATAAATACATGTATTTTCTATAATTCACATGTATTTCTATTCCAATAATTATGTAAATTTTAAATGAAACTAGAAACTAAAATAAGTATAAGAAGGAAATAATATAAAAAGCAATTTTAAATTTTAGTTATTTGCAGTCACCAGAAAATAAAACTGAATCCACAGAGACCGCTATTTTTGAGAGAGATGAATTGTGCTTAAATGTGAATCAAGATTTTTTTTACCCTTAACGTCTGTGTAACTTTTTGTGACAGTTATTTCTACAAGCTATCATAGCTGAGGAATATTCCCACAAGTGTATTCAAATCTAAATAAAACATGTGTATCATTGGCTACCCTTACTAAGTCAGGAAACTTTTTTTACGTCTCAGACACAAATTAAATAAAGGATTTGTTTGGTGATTTTATTAGCACATCTGTATAGCCCTCAAGGTCAGTTGGTGATTTACATAATAATTGGATTTATACAATTTCATTAACGGTTTCAAAATCTGCTGAAATTCATTTGGAAAACTTTTAAGTGAATTAAAATATTTTACATCCAAGTGTATTAGTCAATGTTCCCTAGAGAAATAGAGGCCATAGGATATATACAGATATATAGTTATCCCTTGGTATCCACAGGAGATGGTTCCAGGAACCCCATGGATATGCAGATCTGTGGATGCTCAAATCCCTGTTATAAAATGGCCTAGTTTTTGCATATAACCTACTCACACCCTCTATGCTTAAATCATCTCTAGAATACTTGTAAAACATAATATGACAAAAATGCTATGTAAATAGTTGTTAGGCTGTATTGTTTAGAGCAGTGGTCCCCAACATTTTTGGCACCAGGGACCAGTTTCATGGAAGACAATTTTTCCACGGACTGGGGAGGTGATGGGGGTGATGTGGGACATGGAGCTCAGGCAGTGATACGAGTGATGGGGAACAGCTGTAAATACAAATGAGGCTTCCCTCACTCATGGGGCAGCTCACCTCCTGCTGTGCACCCCCCAAATTTCATGGAAGACAATTTTTCCACGGATGTGGGATGGAGGGCTGGGGAGCTCTGTGTTCCAGTCCCTAACAGGCTGCAGACTGGTACTGTTCTGCAACCCAGGGGTTGGGGACTGCAGGTTTAGAGAATAATGACAAGAAAAAAAAAAAGATGCATTTTCAGTACAGACACAACCATCCTTTTTTTTTCCAGATATTTTTGATCCACAATTGGTTGAATCCATGGATGTGAAACCCATGGATAGGGTGGGCCAGGGTATATATAAGAGGAGATTTACTGTGGAAATTGGCTTGCACGATTGTGGGTGCCAAGAAGTTCCAGCATCTGCTGTCCACAAGCTTGAGAACCAGGAAAGCAGTAGTGTCATTCATTCAGAGTCTGAAGGCCTGAGAACCAGGAGCTTTGATGTCCAAGGGCAGGAGAAGTGGAAGTCTCAGTTCAAGGAGAGAGAGAGAGAGAGAGAGAGAGAGAGAGAGAGAGAGAGAGAGAGAGAGAGAGA